>JAUIMM010003256.1:0-65227 GCA_031769625.1 Taudactylus pleione | reverse complement strand
GCCAAAATGCATTGAAAGCAATGGAATCAACAAAAGTGCTTACTTTGTGATATCTCCTCTTGTATCAAACACAGACAGCTCAAAATTTCACCGAATGTGTTGAAGACCAAGACCCACAAATCTGATGTGAAATGGTTTTTCTCCCATGTTGTGTTTAAGAGAAAACAGCAAATGCTCATTTTAGGCCAAAATGCATTGAAAGCAATGGAAACAACAAAAGCGCATACTTTGTGATATCTCCTCTTTAGCAAACACAGACAGCTCAAAATTTCACAGAATGTGTTGAAGACCAAGACCCACAAATGTGATGTGAAATGGTTTTTCTCCCATGTTGCGTTTAAAAGAAAACAGCAAATGCTCGTTTTTGGCCAAAGTGCATTGAAAGCATTGGAAACAACAAAAGCGCATACTTTGTGATATCTCCTCTTGTTGCAAACTCAGACAGCTCAAAATTTCACCAAATGTGTTGAAGACCAAGACCCACAAATGTGATTGAAATAGTTTTTCTCCTATGTTGCGTTTAAGAGAAAACAGCAAATGTTCGTTTTAGGCCAAAATGCATTGAAAGCAATGGAAACAACAAAAGCGCATACTTTGTGATATCTCCTCTTGTTGCAAACACAGACAGCTCAAAATTTCACCGAATGTGTTGAAGACCAAGACCCACAAATCTGATGTGAAATGGCTTTTCTCCCATGTTGTGTTTAAGAGAAAACAGCAAATGCTCGTTTTAGGCCAAAATGCATTGAAAGCAATGGAAACAACAAAAGCGCATACTTTGTGATATCTCCTCTTGTTGCAAACACAGACAGCTCAAAATTTCACCGAATGTGTTGAAGACCAAGACCCACAAATGTGATGTGAAATGGTTTTTCTCCCATGTTGTGTTTAAGAGAAAAAAGCAAATGCTCATTTTAGGCCAAAATGCATTGAAAGCAAAGGAAACAACAAAAGCGCTTACTTTGTGATATCTCCTCTTGTAGCAAACACAGACAGCTCAAAATTTCACCAAATGTGTTGAAGACCAAGACCCACAAATGTGATGTGAAATGGTTTTTCTCCCATGTTGCATTTAAGAGAAAACAGCAAATGCTCATTTTAAGACAAAATGCATTGAAAGCAATGGAAACAACAAAAGTGTATACTTTGTGATGTCTCCTCTTGTTGCAAACACAGACAGCTCAAAATTTCACAGAATGTGTTGTAGACCAAGACCCACAAAAGTGATGTGAAATGGTTTTTCTCCCATGTTGTGTTTAAGAGAAAACAGCAAATGCTCGTTTTAGGCCAAAATGCATTGAAAGCAATGGAAACAACAAAAGCGCATACTTTGTGATATCTCCTCTTGTTGCAAACACAGACAGCTCAAAATTTCACCGAATGTGTTGAAGACCAAGACCCACAAATGTGATGTGAAATGGTTTTTCTCCCATGTTGCATTTAAGAGAAAACAGCAAATGCTCATTTTAAGACAATATGCATTGAAAGCAATGGAAACAACAAAAGTGTATACTTTGTGATATCTCCTCTTGTAGCAAACACAGACAGCTCAAAATTTCAACAGAATGTGTTGAAGACCAAGACCCACAAAAGTGATGTGAAATGGTTTTTCTCCCATGTTGTGTTTAAGAGAAAACAGCAAATGCTCGTTTTAGGCCAAAATGCATTGAAAGCAATGCAAACAACAAAAGCACATACTTTGTGATATCTCCTCTTGTAGCAAACACAGACAGCTCAATATTTCACCGAATGTGTTGAAGACCAAGACCCACAAATGTGATGTGAAATGGTTTTTCTCCCATGTTGCATTTAAGAGAAAACAGCAAATGCTCATTTTAAGACAAAATGCTTTGAAAGCAATGGAAACAACAAAAGTGTATACTTTGTGATGTCTCCTCTTGTAGCAAACACAGACAGCTCAAAATTTCACAGAATGTGTTGAAGACCACGACCCACAAAAGTGATGTGAAATGGTTTTTCTCCCATTTTGTGTTTAAGAGAAAACAGCAAATGCTCGTTTTAGGCCAAAATGCATTGAAAGCAATGGAATCAACAAAAGTGCTTACTTTGTGATATCTCCTCTTGTATCAAACACAGACAGCTCAAAATTTCACCGAATGTGTTGAAGACCAAGACCCACAAATCTGATGTGAAATGGTTTTTCTCCCATGTTGTGTTTAAGAGAAAACAGCAAATGCTCATTTTAGGCCAAAATGCATTGAAAGCAATGGAAACAACAAAAGCGCATACTTTGTGATATCTCCTCTTTAGCAAACACAGACAGCTCAAAATTTCACAGAATGTGTTGAAGACCAAGACCCACAAATGTGATGTGAAATGGTTTTTCTCCCATGTTGCGTTTAAAAGAAAACAGCAAATGCTCGTTTTTGGCCAAAATGCATTGAAAGCATTGGAAACAACAAAAGCGCATACTTTGTGATATCTCCTCTTGTTGCAAACTCAGACAGCTCAAAATTTCACCAAATGTGTTGAAGACCAAGACCCACAAATGTGATTGAAATAGTTTTTCTCCTATGTTGCGTTTAAGAGAAAACAGCAAATGTTCGTTTTAGGCCAAAATGCATTGAAAGCAATGGAAACAACAAAAGCGCATACTTTGTGATATCTCCTCTTGTTGCAAACACAGACAGCTCAAAATTTCACCGAATGTGTTGAAGACCAAGACCCACAAATCTGATGTGAAATGGCTTTTCTCCCATGTTGTGTTTAAGAGAATACAGCAAATGCTCATTTTAGGCCAAAATGCATTGAAAGCAATGGAAACAACAAAAGCGCTAACTTTGTGATATCTCCTCTTGTAGCAAACACAGACAGCTCAAAATTTCACCAAAAGTGTTGAAGACCAATACCCACAAATGTGATGTGAAATGGTTTTTCTCCCATGTTGTGTTTAAGAGAAAAAAGCAAATGCTCATTTTAGGCCAAAATGCATTGAAAGCAATGGAAACAACAAAAGCGCTTACTTTGTGATATCTCCTCTTGTAGCAAACACAGACAGCTCAAAATTTCACCAAATGTGTTGAAGACCAAGACCCACAAATGTGATGTGAAATGGTTTTTCTCCCATGTTGCGTTTAAGAGAAAACAGCAAATGCTCGTTTTAGGCCAAAATGCATTGAAAGCAATGGAAACAACAAAAGCGCATACTTTGTGATATCTCCTCTTGTTGCAAACACAGACAGCTCAAAATTTCACCGAATGTGTTGAAGACCAAGACCCACAAATCTGATGTGAAATGGTTTTTCTCCCATGTTGTGTTTAAGAGAAAAAAGCAAATGCTCATTTTAGGCCAAAATGCATTGAAAGCAAAGGAAACAACAAAAGCGCTTACTTTGTGATATCTCCTCTTGTAGCAAACACAGACAGCTCAAAATTTCACCAAATGTGTTGAAGACCAAGACCCACAAATGTGATGTGAAATGGTTTTTCTCCCATGTTGCATTTAAGAGAAAACAGCAAATGCTCATTTTAAGACAAAATGCATTGAAAGCAATGGAAACAACAAAAGTGTATACTTTGTGATGTCTCCTCTTGTTGCAAACACAGACAGCTCAAAATTTCACAGAATGTGTTGTAGACCAAGACCCACAAAAGTGATGTGAAATGGTTTTTCTCCCATGTTGTGTTTAAGAGAAAACAGCAAATGCTCGTTTTAGGCCAAAATGCATTGAAAGCAATGGAAACAACAAAAGCGCATACTTTCTGATATCTCCTCTTGTAGCAAACACAGACAGCTCAAAATTTCACCAAATGTGTTGAAGACCAAGACCCACAAATGTGATGTGAAATAGTTTTTCTCCCATGTTGCATTTAAGAGAAAACAGCAAATGCTCGTTTTAGGCCAAAATGCATTGAAAGCAATGCAAACAACAAAAGCACATACTTTGTGATATCTCCTCTTGTAGCAAACACAGACAGCTCAATATTTCACCGAATGTGTTGAAGACCAAGACCCACAAATGTGATGTGAAATGGTTTTTCTCCCATGTTGCATTTAAGAGAAAAAGAGCAAATGCTCATTTTAGGCCAAAATGCATTGAAAGCAATGGAAACAACAAAAGCGCATACTTTGTGATATCTCCTCTTGTAGCAAACACAGACAGCTCAAAATTTCACCAAATGTGTTGAAGACCAAGACCCAAAATTTGTTTGAAATAGTTTTTCTCCTATGTTGCGTTTAAGAGAAAACAGCAAATGCTCGTTTTAGGCCAAAATGCATTGAAAGCAATGGAAACAACAAAAGCGCATACTTTGTGATATCTCCTCTTGTTGCAAACACAGACAGCTCAAAATTTCACCGAATGTGTTGAAGACCAAGACCCACAAATCTGATGTGAAATGGTTTTTCTCCCATGTTGCGTTTAAGAGAAAACAGCAAATGCTCGTTTTAGGCCAAAATGCATTGAAAGCAATGGAAACAACAAAAGCGCTTACTTTGTGATATCTCCTCTCGTAGCAAACACAGACAGCTCAAAATTTCACCAAATGTGTTGAAGACCAAGACCCACAAATGTGATGTGAAATGGTTTTTCTCCCATGTTGCATTTAAGAGAAAACAGCAAATGCTCATTTTAGGCCAAAATGCATTGAAAGCAACGGAAACAACAAAAGCGCTTACTTTGTGATATCTCCTCTTGTAGCAAACACAGATAGCTCAAAATTTCACAGAATGTGTTGAAGACCAAGACCCACAAATGTGATGTGAAATGGTTTTTTTCCCATGTTGCGTTTAAGAGAAAACAGCAAATGCTCGTTTTAGGCCAAAATGCATTGAAAGCAATGGAAACAACAAAAGCGCATACTTTGCGATATCTCCTCTTGTAGCAAACACAGACAGCTCAAAATTTCACCAAATGTGTTGAAGACCAAGACCCACAAATGTGATTGAAATAGTTTTTCGCCTATGTTGCGTTTAAGAGAAAACAGCAAATGTTCGTTTTAGGCCAAAATGCATTGAAAGCAATGGAAACAACAAAAGCGCATACTTTGTGATATCTCCTCTTGTTGCAAACACAGACAGCTCAAGACCCACAAATCTGATGTGAAATGGCTTTTCTCCCATGTTGTGTTTAAGAGAAAACAGCAAATGCTCATTTTAGGCCAAAATGCATTGAAAGCAATGGAAACAACAAAAGCGCTAACTTTGTGATGTCTCCTCTTGTAGCAAACACAGACAGCTCAAAATTTCACCAAATGTGTTGAAGACCAAGACCCACAAATGTGATGTAAATGGTTTTTCTCCCATGTTGCATTTAAGAGAAATCAGCAAATGCTCGTTTTAGGCCAAAATGCATTGAAAGCAATGGAAACAACAAAAGCGCATACTTTGTGATATCTCCTCTTGTTGCAAACACAGACAGCTCAAACTTTCACCGAATGTGTTGAAGACCAAGACCCACAAATGTGATGTGAAATGGTTCTTCTCCCATGTTGCATTTAAGAGAAAACAGCAAATGCTCATTTTAAGACAATATGCATTGAAAGCAATGGAAACAACAAAAGTGTATACTTTGTGATATCTCCTCTTGTAGCAAACACAGACAGCTCAAAATTTCAACAGAATGTGTTGAAGACCAAGACCCACAAAAGTGATGTGAAATGGTTTTTCTCCCATGTTGTGTTTAAGAGAAAACAGCAAATGCTCGTTTTAGGCCAAAATGCTTTGAAAGCAATGCAAACAACAAAAGCACATACTTTGTGATATCTCCTCTTGTTGCAAACACAGACAGCTCAATATTTCACCGAATGTGTTGAAGACCAAGACCCACAAATGTGATGTGAAATGGTTTTTCTCCCATGTTGCATTTAAGAGAAAACAGCAAATGCTCGTTTTAGGCCAAAATGCATTGAAAGCAATGGAAACAACAAAAGCGCATACTTTGTGATATCTCCTCTTGTAGCAAACACAGACAGCTCAAAATTTCACCAAATGTGTTGAAGACCAAGACCCAAAATTTGTTTGAAATAGTTTTTCTCCTATGTTGCGTTTAAGAGAAAACAGCAAATGCTCGTTTTAGGCCAAAATGCATTGAAAGCAATGGAAACAACAAAAGCGCATACTTTGTGATATCTCCTCTTGTTGCAAACACAGACAGCTCAAAATTTCACCGAATGTGTTGAAGACCAAGACCCACAAATCTGATGTGAAATGGTTTTTCTCCCATGTTGTGTTTAAGAGAAAACAGCAAATGCTCATTTTAGGCCAAAATGCATTGAAAGCAATGGAAACAACAAAAGCGCTTACTTTGTGATATCTCCTCTCGTAGCAAACACAGACAGCTCAAAATTTCACCAAATGTGTTGAAGACCAAGACCCACAAATGTGATGTGAAATGGTTTTTCTCCCATGTTGCATTTAAGAGAAAACAGCAAATGCTCATTTTAGGCCAAAATGCATTGAAAGCAATGGAAACAACAAAAGCGCTTACTTTGTGATATCTCCTCTTGTAGCAAACACAGATAGCTCAAAATTTCACAGAATGTGTTGAAGACCAAGACCCACAAATGTGATGTGAAATGGTTTTTCTCCCATGTTGCGTTTAAGAGAAAACAGCAAATGCTCGTTTTAGGCCAAAATGCATTGAAAGCAATGGAAACAACAAAAGCGCATACTTTGCGATATCTCCTCTTGTAGCAAACACAGACAGCTCAAAATTTCACCAAATGTGTTGAAGACCAAGACCCACAAATGTGATTGAAATAGTTTTTCGCCTATGTTGCGTTTAAGAGAAAACAGCAAATGTTCGTTTTAGGCCAAAATGCATTGAAAGCAATGGAAACAACAAAAGCGCATACTTTGTGATATCTCCTCTTGTTGCAAACACAGACAGCTCAAGACCCACAAATCTGATGTGAAATGGCTTTTCTCCCATGTTGTGTTTAAGAGAAAACAGCAAATGCTCATTTTAGGCCAAAATGCATTGAAAGCAATGGAAACAACAAAAGCGCTAACTTTGTGATGTCTCCTCTTGTAGCAAACACAGACAGCTCAAAATTTCACCAAATGTGTTGAAGACCAAGACCCACAAATGTGATGTGAAATGGTTTTTCTCCCATGTTGCATTTAAGAGAAATCAGCAAATGCTCGTTTTAGGCCAAAATGCATTGAAAGCAATGGAAACAACAAAAGCGCATACTTTGTGATATCTCCTCTTGTTGCAAACACAGACAGCTCAAAATTTCACCGAATGTGTTGAAGACCAAGACCCACAAATCTGATGTGAAATGGTTTTTCTCCCATGTTGTGTTTAAGAGAAAACAGCAAATGTTCATTTTAGGCCAAAATGCATTGAAAGCAATGGAAACAACAAAAGCGCATACTTTGTGATATCTCCTCTTGTAGCAAACACAGACAGCTAAAAATTTCACCGAATGTGTTGAAGACCAAGACCCACAAATGTGATTGAAATAGTTTTTCGCCTATGTTGAGTTTAAGAGAAAACAGCAAATGTTCGTTTTAGGCCAAAATGCATTGAAAGCAATGGAAACAACAAAAGCGCATACTTTGTGATATCTCCTCTTGTTGCAAACACAGACAGCTCAAGACCCACAAATCTGATGTGAAATGGCTTTTCTCCCATGTTGTGTTTAAGAGAAAACAGCAAATGCTCATTTTAGGCCAAAATGCATTGAAAGCAATGGAAACAACAAAAGCGCTAACTTTGTGATGTCTCCTCTTGTAGCAAACACAGACAGCTCAAAATTTCACCAAATGTGTTGAAGACCAAGACCCACAAATGTGATGTGAAATGGTTTTTCTCCCATGTTGCATTTAAGAGAAATCAGCAAATGCTCGTTTTAGGCCAAAATGCATTGAAAGCAATGGAAACAACAAAAGCGCATACTTTGTGATATCTCCTCTTGTTGCAAACACAGACAGCTCAAAATTTCACCGAATGTGTTGAAGACCAAGACCCACAAATCTGATGTGAAATGGTTTTTCTCCCATGTTGTGTTTAAGAGAAAACAGCAAATGCTCATTTTAGGCCAAAATGCATTGAAAGCAATGGAAACAACAAAAGCGCATACTTTGTGATATCTCCTCTTGTAGCAAACACAGACAGCTAAAAATTTCACCGAATGTGTTGAAGACCAAGACCCACAAATGTGATTGAAATAGTTTTTCGCCTATGTTGCGTTTAAGAGAAAACAGCAAATGTTCGTTTTAGGCCAAAATGCATTGAAAGCAATGGAAACAACAAAAGCGCATACTTTGTGATATCTCCTCTTGTTGCAAACACAGACAGCTCAAGACCCACAAATCTGATGTGAAATGGCTTTTCTCCCATGTTGTGTTTAAGAGAAAACAGCAAATGCTCATTTTAGGACAAAATGCATTGAAAGCAATGGAAACAACAAAAGCGCTAACTTTGTGATATCTCCTCTTGTAGCAAACACAGACAGCTCAAAATTTCACCGAATGTGTTGAAGACCAAGACCCACAAATCTGATGTGAAATGGTTTTTCTCCCATGTTGTGTTTAAGAGAAAACAGCAAATGCTCATTTTAGGCCAAAATGCATTGAAAGCAATGGAAACAACAAAAGCGCTTACTTTGTGATATCTCCTCTTGTAGCAAACACAGACAGCTCAAAATTTCACCAATGTGTTGAAGACCAAGACCCACAAATGTGATGTGAAATGGTTTTTCTCCCATGTTGCGTTTAAGAGAAAACAGCAAATGCTCGTTTTAGGCCAAAATGCATTGAAAGCAATGGAAACAACAAAAGCGCATACTTTGTGAAATCTCCTCTTGTAGCAAACACAGACAGCTCAAAATTTCACCAAATGTGTTGAAGACCAAGACCCAAAATTTGTTTGAAATAGTTTTACTCCTATGTTGCGTTTAAGAGAAAACAGCAAATGCTCATTTTAGGCCAAAATGCATTGAAAGCAATGGAAACAACAAAAGCGCTAACTTTGTGATATCTCCTCTTTAGCAAACACAGACAGCTCAAAATTTCACCGAATGTGTTGAAGACCAAGACCCACAAATCTGATGTGAAATGGTTTTTCTCCCATGTTGTGTTTAAGAGAAAACAGCAAATGCTCATTTTAGGCCAAAATGCATTGAAAGCAATGGAAACAACAAAAGCGCATACTTTGTGATATCTCCTCTTTAGCAAACACAGACAGCTCAAAATTTCACAGAATGTGTTGAAGACCAAGACCCACAAATGTGATGTGAAATGGTTTTTCTCCCATGTTGCGTTTAAGAGTAAACAGCAAATGCTCGTTTTTGGCCAAAATGCATTGAAAGCATTGGAAACAACAAAAGCGCATACTTTGTGATATCTCCTCTTGTTGCAAACTCAGACAGCTCAAAATTTCACCAATTGTGTTGAAGACCAAGACCCACAAATGTGATTGAAATAGTTTTTCTCCTATGTTGCGTTTAAGAGAAAACAGCAAATATTCGTTTTAGGCCAAAATGCATTGAAAGCAATGGAAACAACAAAAGCGCATACTTTGTGATATCTCCTCTTGTTGCAAACACAGACAGCTCAAAATTTCACCGAATGTGTTGAAGACCAAGACCCACAAATCTGATGTGAAATGGTTTTTCTCCCATGTTGCATTTAAGAGAAAACAGCAAATGTTCGTTTTAGGCCAAAATGCATTGAAAGCAATGGAAACAACAAAAGCGCATACTTTGTGATATCTCCTCTTGTTGCAACCACAGACAGCTCAAAATTTCACCGAATGTGTTGAAGACCAAGACCCACAAATCTGATGTGAAATGGTTTTTCTCCCATGTTGCATTTAAGAGAAAACAGCAAATGCTCGTTTTAAGCCAAAATGCATTGAAAGCAAAGGAAACAACAAAAGCACATACTTTGTGATATCTCCTCTTGTAGCAAAAACACAGACAGCTCAATATTTCACCAAATGTGTTGAAGACCAAGACCCACAAATGTGATGTGAAATAGTTTTTCTCCTATGTCGCGTTTAAGAGAAAACAGCAAATGCTCGTTTTAGGCCAAAATGCATTGAAAGCAATGGAAACAACAAAAGTGCATACTTTGTGATATCTCCTCTTGTTGCAAACACAGACAGCTCAAAATTTCACCGAATGTGTTGAAGACCAAGACCCACAAATCTGATGTGAAATGGTTTTTCTCCCATGTTGTGTTTAAGAGAAAAAAGCAAATGCTCATTTTAGGCCAAAATGCATTGAAAGCAATGGAAACAACAAAAGCGCTTACTTTGTGATA
Organism: Taudactylus pleione; assembly: GCA_031769625.1. NCBI lineage: Eukaryota > Metazoa > Chordata > Amphibia > Anura > Myobatrachidae > Taudactylus > Taudactylus pleione. Next base: position 54,993 of record JAUIMM010003256.1, on the reverse strand, counting down.
TCTCCTCTTGTAGCAAACACAGACAGCTCAAAATTTCACCAAATGTGTTGAAGACCAAGACCCACAAATGTGATGTGAAATGGTTTTTCTCCCATGTTGCATTTAAGAGAAAACAGCAAATGCTCATTTTAAGACAAAATGCTTTGAAAGCAATGGAAACAACAAAAGTGTATACTTTGTGATGTCTCCTCTTGTAGCAAACACAGACAGCTCAAAATTTCACAGAATGTGTTGAAGACCAAGACCCACAAAAGTGATGTGAAATGGTTTTTCTCCCATTTTGTGTTTAAGAGAAAACAGCAAATGCTCGTTTTAGGCCAAAATGCATTGAAAGCAATGGAAACAACAAAAGCGCTTACTTTGTGATATCTCCTCTTGTATCAAACACAGACAGCTCAAAATTTCACCGAATGTGTTGAAGACCAAGACCCACAAATCTGATGTGAAATGGTTTTTCTCCCATGTTGTGTTTAAGAGAAAACAGCAAATGTTCGTTTTAGGCCAAAATGCATTGAAAGCAATGGAAACAACAAAAGCGCATACTTTGTGATATCTCCTCTTGTTGCAAACACAGACAGCTCAAAATTTCACCGAATGTGTTGAAGACCAAGACCCACAAATCTGATGTGAAATGGCTTTTCTCCCATGTTGTGTTTAAGAGAAAACAGCAAATGCTCATTTTAGGCCAAAATGCATTGAAAGCAATGGAAACAACAAAAGCGCTAACTTTGTGATATCTCCTCTTTAGCAAACACAGACAGCTCAAAATTTCACAGAATGTGTTGAAGACCAAGACCCACAAATGTGATGTGAAATGGTTTTTCTCCCATGTTGCATTTAAGAGAAAACAGCAAATGCTCGTTTTTGGCCAAAATGCATTGAAAGCATTGGAAACAACAAAAGCGCATACTTTGTGATATCTCCTCTTGTTGCAAACTCAGACAGCTCAAAATTTCACCAAATGTGTTGAAGACCAAGACCCACAAATTTTATTGAAATAGTTTTTCTCCAATGTTGCGTTTAAGAGAAAACAGCAAATGTTCGTTTTAGGCCAAAATGCATTGAAAGCAATGGAAACAACAAAAGCGCATACTTTGTGATATCTCCTCTTGTTGCAAACACAGACAGCTCAAAATTTCACCAAATGTGTTGAAGACCAAGACCCACAAATCTGATGTGAAATGGCTTTTCTCCCATGTTGTGTTTAAGAGAAAACAGCAAATGCTCATTTTAGGCCAAAATGCATTGAAAGCAATGGAAACAACAAAAGCGCTAACTTTGTGATATCTCCTCTTGTAGCAAACACAGACAGCTCAAAATTTCACCAAATGTGTTGAAGACCAAGACCCACAAATGTGATGTGAAATGGTTTTTCTCCCATGTTGAGTTTAAGAGAAAACAGCAAATGCTCGTTTTAGGCCAAAATGCATTGAAAGCAATGGAAACAACAAAAGCGCATACTTTGTGATATCTCCTCTTGTTGCAAACACAGACAGCTCAAAATTTCACCGAATGTGTTGAAGACCAAGACCCACAAATCTGATGTGAAATGGCTTTTCTCCCATGTTGTGTTTAAGAGAAAACAGCAAATGCTCATTTTAGGCCAAAATGCATTGAAAGCAATGGAAAAAACAAAAGCGCTAACTTTGTGATATCTCCTCTTGTAGCAAACACAGACAGCTCAAAATTTCACCAAATGTGTTGAAGACCAAGACCCACAAATGTGATGTGAAATGGTTTTTCTCCCATGTTGCATTTAAGATAAAACAGCAAATGCTCATTTTAAGACAAAATGCATTGAAAGCAATGGAAACAACAAAAGTGAATACTTTGTGATGTCTCCTCTTGTTGCAAACACAGACAGCTCAAAATTTCACAGAATGTGTTGTAGACCAAGACCCACTAAAGTGATGTGAAATGGTTTTTCTCCCTTGTTGTGTTTAAGAGAAAACAGCAAATGCTCGTTTTAGGCCAAAATGCATTGAAAGCAATGGAAACAACAAAAGCGCATACTTTCTGATATCTCCTCTTGTAGCAAACACAGACAGCTCAAAATTTCACCAAATGTGTTGAAGACCAAGACCCACAAATGTGATGTGAAATAGTTTTTCTCCCATGTTGCATTTAAGAGAAAACAGCAAATGCTCGTTTTAGGCCAAAATGCATTGAAAGCAATGCAAACAACAAAAGCACATACTTTGTGATATCTCCTCTTGTAGCAAACACAGACAGCTCAATATTTCACCGAATGTGTTGTAGACCAAGACCCACAAATGTGATGTGAAATGGTTTTTCTCCCATGTTGCATTTAAGAGAAAACAGCAAATGCTCGTTTTAGGCCAAAATGCATTGAAAGCAATGGAAACAACAAAAGCGCATACTTTGTGATATCTCCTCTTGTAGCAAACACAGACAGCTCAAAATTTCACCAAATGTGTTGAAGACCAAGACCCAAAATTTGTTTGAAATAGTTTTTCTCCTATGTTGCGTTTAAGAGAAAACAGCAAATGCTCGTTTTAGGCCAAAATGCATTGAAAGCAATGGAAACAACAAAAGCGCATACTTTGTGATATCTCCTCTTGTTGCAAACACAGACAGCTCAAGACCCACAAATCTGATGTGAAATGGCTTTTCTCCCATGTTGTGTTTAAGAGAAAACAGCAAATGCTCATTTTAGGCCAAAATGCATTGAAAGCAATGGAAACAACAAAAGCGCTAACTTTGTGATGTCTCCTCTTGTAGCAAACACAGACAGCTCAAAATTTCACCAAATTTGTTGAAGACCAAGACCCACAAATGTGATGTGAAATGGTTTTTCTCCCATGTTGCATTTAAGAGAAATCAGCAAATGCTCGTTTTAGGCCAAAATGCATTGAAAGCAATGGAAACAACAAAAGTGCATACTTTGTGATATCTCCTCTTGTTGCAAACACAGACAGCTCAAAATATCACCGAATGTGTTGAAGACCAAGACCCACAAATGTGATGTGAAATGGTTTTTCTCCCATGTTGCATTTAAGAGAAAACAGCAAATGCTCATTTTAAGACAATATGCATTGAAAGCAATGCAAACAACAAAAGCACATACTTTGTGATATCTCCTCTTGTAGCAATCACAGACAGCTCAATATTTCACCGAATGTGTTGAAGACCAAGACCCACAAATGTGATGTGAAATGGTTTTTCTCCCATGTTGCATTTAAGAGAAAACAGCAAATGCTCATTTTAAGACAAAATGCTTTGAAAGCAATGGAAACAACAAAAGTGTATACTTTGTGATGTCTCCTCTTGTAGCAAACACAGACAGCTCAAAATTTCACAGAATGTGTTGAAGACAAAGACCCACAAAAGTGATGTGAAATGGTTTTTCTCCCATTTTGTGTTTAAGAGAAAACAGCAAATGCTCGTTTTAGGCCAAAATGCATTGAAAGCAATGGAAACAACAAAAGTGCTTACTTTGTGATATCTCCTCTTGTATCAAACACAGACAGCTCAAAATTTCACCGAATGTGTTGAAGACCAAGACCCACAAATCTGATGTGAAATGGTTTTTCTCCCATGTTGTGTTTAAGAGAAAACAGCAAATGCTCATTTTAGGCCAAAATGCATTGAAAGCAATGGAAACAACAAAAGCGCATACTTTGTGATATCTCCTCTTGTTGCAAACAGAGACAGCTCAAAATTTCACTGAATGTGTTGAAGACCAAGACCCACAAATCTGATGTGAAATGGCTTTTCTCCCATGTTGTGTTTAAGAGAAAACAGCAAATGCTCATTTTAGGCCAAAATGCATTGAAAGCAATGGAAACAACAAAAGCGCTAACTTTGTGATATCTCCTCTTGTAGCAAACACAGACAGCTCAAAATTTCACCAAATGTGTTGAAGACCAAGACCCACAAATCTGATGTGAAATGGTTTTTCTCCCATGTTGTGTTTAAGAGAAAAAAGCAAATGCTCATTTTAGGCCAAAATGCATTGAAAGCAATGGAAACAACAAAAGTGTATACTTTGTGATATCTCCTCTTGTAGCAAACACAGACAGCTCAAAATTTCACCAAATGTGTTGAAGACCAAGACCCACAAATGTGATGTGAAATGGTTTTTCTCCCATGTTGAGTTTAAGAGACAACAGCAAATGCTCGTTTTTGGCCAAAATGCATTGAAAGCAATGGAAACAACAAAAGCGCATACTTTGTGATATCTCCTCTTGTTGCAAACACAGACAGCTCAAAATTTCACCGAATGTGTTGAAGACCAAGACCCACAAATCTGATGTGAAATGGCTTTTCTCCCATGTTGTGTTTAAGAGAAAACAGCAAATGCTCATTTTAGGTCAAAATGCATTGAAAGCAATGGAAACAACAAAAGCGCTAACTTTGTGATATCTCCTCTTGTAGCAAACACAGACAGCTCAAAATTTCACCAAATGTGTTGAAGACCAAGACCCACAAATGTGATGTGAAATGGTTTTTCTCCCATGTTGTGTTTAAGAGAAAAAAGCAAATGCTCATTTTAGGCCAAAATGCATTGAAAGCAATGGAAACAACAAAAGCGCTTACTTTGTGATATCTCCTCTTGTAGCAAACACAGACAGCTCAAAATTTCACCAAATGTGTTGAAGACCAAGACCCACAAATGTGATGTGAAATGGTTTTTCTCCCATGTTGCGTTTAAGAGAAAACAGCAAATGCTCGTTTTAGGCCAAAATGAATTGAAAGCAATGGAAACAACAAAAGCGCATACTTTGTGATATCTCCTCTTGTTGCAAACACAGACAGCTCAAAATTTCACCGAATGTGTTGAAGACCAAGACCCACAAATCTGATGTGAAATGGTTTTTCTCCCATGTTGTGTTTAAGAGAAAAAAGCAAATGCTCATTTTATGCCAAAATGCATTGAAAGCAATGGAAACAACAAAAGCGCTTACTTTGTGATATCTCCTCTTGTAGCAAACACAGACAGCTCAAAATTTCACCAAATGTGTTGAAGACCAAGACCCACAAATGTGATGTGAAATGGTTTTTCTCCCATGTTGCATTTAAGAGAAAACAGCAAATGCTCATTTTAAGACAAAATGCATTGAAAGCAATGGAAACAACAAAAGTGTATACTTTGCGATGTCTCCTCTTGTTGCAAACACAGACAGCTCAAAATTTCACAGAATGTGTTGTAGACCAAGACCCACAAATCTGATGTGAAATGATTTTTCTCCCATGTTGTGTTTAAGAGAAAACAGCAAATGCTCATTTTAGGCCAAAATGCATTGAAAGCAATGGAAACAACAAAAGCGCATACTTTGTGATATCTCCTCTTTAGCAAACACAGACAGCTCAAAATTTCACAGAATGTGTTGAAGACCAAGACCCACAAATCTGATGTGAAATGGCTTTTCTCCCATGTTGTGTTTAAGAGAAAACAGCAAATGCTCATTTTAGGCCAAAATGCATTGAAAGCAATGGAAACAACAAAAGCGCTAACTTTGTGATATCTCCTCTTGTAGCAAACACAGACAGCTCAAAATTTCACCAAATGTGTTGAAGACCAAGACCCACAAATGTGATGTGAAATGGTTTTTCTCCCATGTTGAGTTTAAGAGAAAACAGCAAATGCTCGTTTTAGGCCAAAATGCATTGAAAGCAATGGAAACAACAAAAGCGCATACTTTGTGATATCTCCTCTTGTTGCAAACACAGACAGCTCAAAATTTCACCGAATGTGTTGAAGACCAAGACCCACAAATCTGATGTGAAATGGCTTTTCTCCCATGTTGTGTTTAAGAGAAAACAGCAAATGCTCATTTTAGGCCAAAATGCATTGAAAGCAATGGAAAAAACAAAAGCGCTAACTTTGTGATATCTCCTCTTGTAGCAAACACAGACAGCTCAAAATTTCACCAAATGTGTTGAAGACCAAGACCCACAAATGTGATGTGAAATGGTTTTTCTCCCATGTTGCATTTAAGATAAAACAGCAAATGCTCATTTTAAGACAAAATGCATTGAAAGCAATGGAAACAACAAAAGTGAATACTTTGTGATGTCTCCTCTTGTTGCAAACACAGACAGCTCAAAATTTCACAGAATGTGTTGTAGACCAAGACCCACTAAAGTGATGTGAAATGGTTTTTCTCCCTTGTTGTGTTTAAGAGAAAACAGCAAATGCTCGTTTTAGGCCAAAATGCATTGAAAGCAATGGAAACAACAAAAGCGCATACTTTCTGATATCTCCTCTTGTAGCAAACACAGACAGCTCAAAATTTCACCAAATGTGTTGAAGACCAAGACCCACAAATGTGATGTGAAATAGTTTTTCTCCCATGTTGCATTTAAGAGAAAACAGCAAATGCTCGTTTTAGGCCAAAATGCATTGAAAGCAATGCAAACAACAAAAGCACATACTTTGTGATATCTCCTCTTGTAGCAAACACAGACAGCTCAATATTTCACCGAATGTGTTGTAGACCAAGACCCACAAATGTGATGTGAAATGGTTTTTCTCCCATGTTGCATTTAAGAGAAAACAGCAAATGCTCGTTTTAGGCCAAAATGCATTGAAAGCAATGGAAACAACAAAAGCGCATACTTTGTGATATCTCCTCTTGTAGCAAACACAGACAGCTCAAAATTTCACCAAATGTGTTGAAGACCAAGACCCAAAATTTGTTTGAAATAGTTTTTCTCCTATGTTGCGTTTAAGAGAAAACAGCAAATGCTCGTTTTAGGCCAAAATGCATTGAAAGCAATGGAAACAACAAAAGCGCATACTTTGTGATATCTCCTCTTGTTGCAAACACAGACAGCTCAAGACCCACAAATCTGATGTGAAATGGCTTTTCTCCCATGTTGTGTTTAAGAGAAAACAGCAAATGCTCATTTTAGGCCAAAATGCATTGAAAGCAATGGAAACAACAAAAGCGCTAACTTTGTGATGTCTCCTCTTGTAGCAAACACAGACAGCTCAAAATTTCACCAAATGTGTTGAAGACCAAGACCCACAAATGTGATGTGAAATGGTTTTTCTCCCATGTTGCATTTAAGAGAAATCAGCAAATGCTCGTTTTAGGCCAAAATGCATTGAAAGCAATGGAAACAACAAAAGTGCATACTTTGTGATATCTCCTCTTGTTGCAAACACAGACAGCTCAAAATATCACCGAATGTGTTGAAGACCAAGACCCACAAATGTGATGTGAAATGGTTTTTCTCCCATGTTGCATTTAAGAGAAAACAGCAAATGCTCATTTTAAGACAATATGCATTGAAAGCAATGCAAACAACAAAAGCACATACTTTGTGATATCTCCTCTTGTAGCAATCACAGACAGCTCAATATTTCACCGAATGTGTTGAAGACCAAGACCCACAAATGTGATGTGAAATGGTTTTTCTCCCATGTTGCATTTAAGAGAAAACAGCAAATGCTCATTTTAAGACAAAATGCTTTGAAAGCAATGGAAACAACAAAAGTGTATACTTTGTGATGTCTCCTCTTGTAGCAAACACAGACAGCTCAAAATTTCACAGAATGTGTTGAAGACAAAGACCCACAAAAGTGATGTGAAATGGTTTTTCTCCCATTTTGTGTTTAAGAGAAAACAGCAAATGCTCGTTTTAGGCCAAAATGCATTGAAAGCAATGGAAACAACAAAAGTGCTTACTTTGTGATATCTCCTCTTGTATCAAACACAGACAGCTCAAAATTTCACCGAATGTGTTGAAGACCAAGACCCACAAATCTGATGTGAAATGGTTTTTCTCCCATGTTGTGTTTAAGAGAAAACAGCAAATGCTCATTTTAGGCCAAAATGCATTGAAAGCAATGGAAACAACAAAAGCGCATACTTTGTGATATCTCCTCTTGTTGCAAACAGAGACAGCTCAAAATTTCACTGAATGTGTTGAAGACCAAGACCCACAAATCTGATGTGAAATGGCTTTTCTCCCATGTTGTGTTTAAGAGAAAACAGCAAATGCTCATTTTAGGCCAAAATGCATTGAAAGCAATGGAAACAACAAAAGCGCTAACTTTGTGATATCTCCTCTTGTAGCAAACACAGACAGCTCAAAATTTCACCAAATGTGTTGAAGACCAAGACCCACAAATCTGATGTGAAATGGTTTTTCTCCCATGTTGTGTTTAAGAGAAAAAAGCAAATGCTCATTTTAGGCCAAAATGCATTGAAAGCAATGGAAACAACAAAAGTGTATACTTTGTGATATCTCCTCTTGTAGCAAACACAGACAGCTCAAAATTTCACCAAATGTGTTGAAGACCAAGACCCACAAATGTGATGTGAAATGGTTTTTCTCCCATGTTGAGTTTAAGAGACAACAGCAAATGCTCGTTTTTGGCCAAAATGCATTGAAAGCAATGGAAACAACAAAAGCGCACACTTTGTGATATCTCCTCTTGTTGCAAACACAGACAGCTCAAAATTTCACCGAATGTGTTGAAGACCAAGACCCACAAATCTGATGTGAAATGGCTTTTCTCCCATGTTGTGTTTAAGAGAAAACAGCAAATGCTCATTTTAGGCCAAAATGCATTGAAAGCAATGGAAACAACAAAAGCGCTAACTTTGTGATATCTCCTCTTGTAGCAAACACAGACAGCTCAAAATTTCACCAAATGTGTTGAAGACCAAGACCCACAAATGTGATGTGAAATGGTTTTTCTCCCATGTTGTGTTTAAGAGAAAAAAGCAAATGCTCATTTTAGGCCAAAATGCATTGAAAGCAATGGAAACAACAAAAGCGCTTACTTTGTGATATCTCCTCTTGTAGCAAACACAGACAGCTCAAAATTTCACCAAATGTGTTGAAGACCAAGACCCACAAATGTGATGTGAAATGGTTTTTCTCCCATGTTGCGTTTAAGAGAAAACAGCAAATGCTCGTTTTAGGCCAAAATGAATTGAAAGCAATGGAAACAACAAAAGCGCATACTTTGTGATATCTCCTCTTGTTGCAAACACAGACAGCTCAAAATTTCACCGAATGTGTTGAAGACCAAGACCCACAAATCTGATGTGAAATGGTTTTTCTCCCATGTTGTGTTTAAGAGAAAAAAGCAAATGCTCATTTTAGGCCAAAATGCATTGAAAGCAATGGAAACAACAAAAGCGCTTACTTTGTGATATCTCCTCTTGTAGCAAACACAGACAGCTCAAAATTTCACCAAATGTGTTGAAGACCAAGACCCACAAATGTGATGTGAAATGGTTTTTCTCCCATGTTGCATTTAAGAGAAAACAGCAAATGCTCATTTTAAGACAAAATGCATTGAAAGCAATGGAAACAACAAAAGTGTATACTTTGTGATGTCTCCTCTTGTTGCAAACACAGACAGCTCAAAATTTCACAGAATGTGTTGTAGACCAAGACCCACAAATCTGATGTGAAATGATTTTTCTCCCATGTTGTGTTTAAGAGAAAACAGCAAATGCTCATTTTAGGCCAAAATGCATTGAAAGCAATGGAAACAACAAAAGCGCATACTTTGTGATATCTCCTCTTTAGCAAACACAGACAGCTCAAAATTTCACAGAATGTGTTGAAGACCAAGACCCACAAAAGTGATGTGAAATGGTTTTTCTCCCATTTTGTGTTTAAGAGAAAACAGCAAATGCTCGTTTTAGGCCAAAATGCATTGAAAGCAATGGAAACAACAAAAGTGCTTACTTTGTGATATCTCCTCTTGTATCAAACACAGACAGCTCAAAATTTCACCGAATGTGTTGAAGACCAAGACCCACAAATCTGATGTGAAATGGTTTTTCTCCCATGTTGTGTTTAAGAGAAAACAGCAAATGCTCATTTTAGGCCAAAATGCATTGAAAGCAATGGAAACAACAAAAGCGCATACTTTGTGATATCTCCTCTTGTTGCAAACACAGACAGCTCAAAATTTCACCGAATGTGTTGAAGACCAAGACCCACAAATCTGATGTGAAATGGCTTTTCTCCCATGTTGTGTTTAAGAGAAAACAGCAAATGCTCATTTTAGGCCAAAATGCATTGAAAGCAATGGAAACAACAAAAGCGCTAACTTTGTGATATCTCCTCTTGTAGCAAACACAGACAGCTCAAAATTTCACCAAATGTGTTGAAGACCAAGACCCACAAATCTGATGTGAAATGGTTTTTCTCCCATGTTGTGTTTAAGAGAAAAAAGCAAATGCTCATTTTAGGCCAAAATGCATTGAAAGCAATGGAAACAACAAAAGCGCTTACTTTGTGATATCTCCTCTTGTAGCAAACACAGACAGCTCAAAATTTCACCAAATGTGTTGAAGACCAAGACCCACAAATGTGATGTGAAATGGTTTTTCTCCCATGTTGCGTTTAAGAGAAAACAGCAAATGCTCGTTTTAGGCCAAAATGAATTGAAAGCAATGGAAACAACAAAAGCGCATACTTTGTGATATCTCCTCTTGTTGCAAACACAGACAGCTCAAAATTTCACCGAATGTGTTGAAGACCAAGACCCACAAATCTGATGTGAAATGGTTTTTCTCCCATGTTGTGTTTAAGAGAAAAAAGCAAATGCTCATTTTAGGCCAAAATGCATTGAAAGCAATGGAAACAACAAAAGCGCTTACTTTGTGATATCTCCTCTTGTAGCAAACACAGACAGCTCAAAATTTCACCAAATGTGTTGAAGACCAAGACCCACAAATGTGATGTGAAATGGTTTTTCTCCCATGTTGAGTTTAAGAGACAACAGCAAATGCTCGTTTTTGGCCAAAATGCATTGAAAGCAATGGAAACAACAAAAGCGCATACTTTGTGATATCTCCTCTTGTTGCAAACACAGACAGCTCAAAATTTCACCGAATGTGTTGAAGACCAAGACCCACAAATCTGATGTGAAATGGCTTTTCTCCCATGTTGTGTTTAAGAGAAAACAGCAAATGCTCATTTTAGGCCAAAATGCATTGAAAGCAATGGAAACAACAAAAGCGCTAACTTTGTGATATCTCCTCTTGTAGCAAACACAGACAGCTCAAAATGTCACCAAATGTGTTGAAGACCAAGACCCACAAATGTGATGTGAAATGGTTTTTCTCCCATGTTGTGTTTAAGAGAAAAAAGCAAATGCTCATTTTAGGCCAAAATGCATTGAAAGCAATGGAAACAACAAAAGCGCTTACTTTGTGATATCTCCTCTTGTAGCAAACACAGACAGCTCAAAATTTCACCAAATGTGTTGAAGACCAAGACCCACAAATTTGATGTGAAATGGTTTTTCTCCCATGTTGCGTTTAAGAGAAAACAGCAAATGCTCGTTTTAGGCCAAAATGAATTGAAAGCAATGGAAACAACAAAAGCGCTTACTTTGTGATATCTCCTCTTGTTGCAAACACAGACAGCTCAAAATTTCACCGAATGTGTTGAAGACCAAGACCCACAAATCTGATGTGAAATGGTTTTTCTCCCATGTTGTGTTTAAGAGAAAAAAGCAAATGCTCATTTTAGGCCAAAATGCATTGAAAGCAATGGAAACAACAAAAGCGCTTACTTTGTGATATCTCCTCTTGTAGCAAACACAGACAGCTCAAAATTTCACCAAATGTGTTGAAGACCAAGACCCACAAATGTGATGTGAAATGGTTTTTCTCCCATGTTGCATTTAAGAGAAAACAGCAAATGCTCATTTTAAGACAAAATGCATTGAAAGCAATGGAAACAACAAAAGTGTATACTTTGTGATGTCTCCTCTTGTTGCAAACACAGACAGCTCAAAATTTCACAGAATGTGTTGTAGACCAAGACCCACAAAAGTGATGTGAAATGGTTTTTCTCCCATGTTGTGTTTAAGAGAAAACAGCAAATGCTCGTTTTAGGCCAAAATGCATTGAAAGCAATGGAAACAACAAAAGCGCATACTTTCTGATATCTCCTCTTGTAGCAAACACAGACAGCTCAAAATTTCACCAAATGTGTTGAAGACCAAGACCCACAAATGTGATGTGAAATAGTTTTTCTCCCATGTTGCATTTAAGAGAAAACAGCAAATGCTCGTTTTAGGCCAAAATGCATTGAAAGCAATGCAAACAACAAAAGCACATACTTTGTGATATCTCCTCTTGTAGCAAACACAGACAGCTCAATATTTCACCGAATGTGTTGAAGACCAAGACCCACAAATGTGATGTGAAATAGTTTTTCTCCCATGTTGCATTTAAGAGAAAACAGCAAATGCTCGTTTTAGGCCAAAATGCATTGAAAGCAATGGAAACAACAAAAGCGCATACTTTGTGATATCTCCTCTTGTAGCAAACACAGACAGCTCAAAATTTCACCAAATGTGTTGAAGACCAAGACCCAAAATTTGTTTGAAATAGTTTTTCTCCTATGTTGCGTTTAAGAGAAAACAGCAAATGCTCGTTTTAGGCCAAAATGCATTGAAAGCAATGGAAACAACAAAAGCGCATACTTTGTGATATCTCCTCTTGTTGCAAACACAGACAGCATCAAAATTTCACAGAATGTGTTGAAGACCAAGACCCACAAATCTGATGTGAAATGGTTTTTCTCCCATGTTGTGTTTAAGAGAAAACAGCAAATGCTCATTTTAGGCCAAAATGCATTGAAAGCAATGGAAACAACAAAAGCGCTTACTTTGTGATATCTCCTCTCGTAGCAAACACAGACAGCTCAAAATTTCACCAAATGTGTTGAAGACCAAGACCCACAAATGTGATGTGAAATGGTTTTTCTCCCATGTTGCATTTAAGAGAAACCAGCAAATGCTCATTTTAGGCCAAAATGCATTGAAAGCAATGGAAACAACAAAAGCGCTTACTTTGTGATATCTCCTCTTGTAGCAAACACAGATAGCTCAAAATTTCACAGAATGTGTTGAAGACCAAGACCCACAAATGTGATGTGAAATGGTTTTTCTCCCATGTTGCGTTTAAGAGAAAACAGCAAATGCTCGTTTTAGGCCAAAATGCATTGAAAGCAATGGAAACAACAAAAGCGCATACTTTGCGATATCTCCTCTTGTAGCAAACACAGAAAGCTCAAAATTTCACCAAATGTGTTGAAGACCAAGACCCACAAATGTGATTGAAATAGGTTTTCACCTATGTTGCGTTTAAGAGAAAACAGCAAATGTTCGTTTTAGGCCAAAATGCATTGAAAGCAATGGAAACAACAAAAGCGCATACTTTGTGATATCTCCTCTTGTTGCAAACACAGACAGCTCAAGACCCACAAATCTGATGTGAAATGGCTTTTCTCCCATGTTGTGTTTAAGAGAAAACAGCAAATGCTCATTTTAGGCCAAAATGCATTGAAAGCAATGGAAACAACAAAAGCGCTAACTTTGTGATGTCTCCTCTTGTAGCAAACACAGACAGCTCAAAATTTCACCAAATGTGTTGAAGACCAAGACCCACAAATGTGATGTGAAATGGTTTTTCTCCCATGTTGCATTTAAGAGAAATCAGCAAATGCTCGTTTTAGGCCAAAATGCATTGAAAGCAATGGAAACAACAAAAGCGCATACTTTGTGATATCTCCTCTTGTTGCAAACACAGACAGCTCAAAATTTCACCGAATGTGTTGAAGACCAAGACCCACAAATGTGATGTGAAATGGTTTTTCTCCCATGTTGCATTTAAGAGAAAACAGCAAATGCTCATTTTAAGACAATATGCATTGAAAGCAATGGAAACAACAAAAGTGTATACTTTGTGATATCTCCTCTTGTTGCAAACACAGACAGCTCAATTTTTCACCGAATGTGTTGAAGACCAAGACCCACAAATGTGATGTGATATGGTTTTTCTCCCATGTTGCATTTAAGAGAAAACAGCAAATGCTCGTTTTAGGCCAAAATGCATTGAAAGCAATGGAAACAACAAAAGCGCATACTTTGTGATATCTCCTCTTGTAGCAAACACAGACAGCTCAAAATTTCACCAAATGTGTTGAAGACCAAGACCCAAAATTTGTTTGAAATAGTTTTTCTCCTATGTTGCGTTTAAGAGAAAACAGCAAATGCTCGTTTTAGGCCAAAATGCATTGAAAGCAATGGAAACAACAAAAGCGCATACTTTGTGATATCTCCTCTTGTTGCAAACACAGACAGCTCAAAATTTCACCGAATGTGTTGAAGACCAAGACCCACAAATCTGATGTGAAATGGTTTTTCTCCCATGTTGTGTTTAAGAGAAAAAAGCAAATGCTCATTTTAGGCCAAAATGCATTGAAAGCAATGGAAACAACAAAAGCACTTACTTTGTGATATCTCCTCTTGTAGCAAACACAGACAGCTCAAAATTTCACCAAATGTGTTGAAGACCAAGACCCACAAATGTGATGTGAAATGGTTTTTCTCCCATGTTGCATTTAAGAGAAAACAGCAAATGCTCATTTTAAAACAAAATGCATTAAAAGCAATGGAAACAACAAAAGTGTATACTTTGTGATGTCTCCTCTTGTTGCAAACACAGACAGCTCAAAATTTCACAGAATGTGTTGTAGACCAAGACCCACAAAAGTGATGTGAAATGGTTTTTCTCCCATGTTGTGTTTAAGAGAAAACAGCAAATGCTCGTTTTAGGCCAAAATGCATTGAAAGCAATGGAAACAATAAAAGCGCATACTTTCTGATATCTCCTCTTGTAGCAAACACAGACAGCTCAAAATTTCACCAAATGTGTTGAAGACCAAGACCCACAAATGTGATGTGAAATAGTTTTTCTCCCATGTTGCATTTAAGAGAAAACAGCAAATGCTCGTTTTAGGCCAAAATGCATTGAAAGCAATGCAAACAACAAAAGCACATACTTTGTGATATCTCCTCTTGTAGCAAACACAGACAGCTCAATATTTCACCGAATGTGTTGAAGACCAAGACCGACAAATGTGATGTGAAATGGTTTTTCTCCCATGTTGTTTTTAAGAGAAAACAGCAAATGCTCGTTTTAGGCCAAAATGCATTGAAAGCAATGGAAACAACAAAAGCGCATACTTTGTGATATCTCCTCTTGTAGCAAACACAGACAGCTCAAAATTTCACCAAATGTGTTGAAGACCAAGACCCAAAATTTGTTTGAAATAGTTTTTCTCCTATGTTGCGTTTAAGAGAAAACAGCAAATGCTCGTTTTAGGCCAAAATGCATTGAAAGCAATGGAAACAACAAAAGCGCATACTTTGTGATATCTCCTCTTGTTGCAAACACAGACAGCATCAAAATTTCACCGAATGTGTTGAAGACCAAGACCCACAAATCTGATGTGAAATGGTTTTTCTCCCATGTTGTGTTTAAGAGAAAACAGCAAATGCTCATTTTAGGCCAAAATGCATTGAAAGCAATGGAAACAACAAAAGCGCTTACTTTGTGATATCTCCTCTCGTAGCAAACACAGACAGCTCAAAATTTCACCAAATGTGTTGAAGACCAAGACCCACAAATGTGATGTGAAATGGTTTTTCTCCCATGTTGCATTTAAGAGAAACCAGCAAATGCTCATTTTAGGCCAAAATGCATTGAAAGCAATGGAAACAACAAAAGCGCTTACTTTGTGATATCTCCTCTTGTAGCAAACACAGATAGCTCAAAATTTCACAGAATGTGTTGAAGACCAAGACCCACAAATGTGATGTGAAATGGTTTTTCTCCCATGTTGCGTTTAAGAGAAAACAGCAAATGCTTGTTTTAGGCCAAAATGCATTGAAAGCAATGGAAACAACAAAAGCGCATACTTTGCGATATCTCCTCTTGTAGCAAACACAGAAAGCTCAAAATTTCACCAAATGTGTTGAAGACCAAGACCCACAAATGTGATTGAAATAGTTTTTCACCTATGTTGCGTTTAAGAGAAAACAGCAAATGTTCGTTTTAGGCCAAAATGCATTGAAAGCAATGGAAACAACAAAAGCGCATACTTTGTGATATCTCCTCTTGTTGCAAACACAGACAGCTCAAGACCCACAAATCTGATGTGAAATGGCTTTTCTCCCATGTTGTGTTTAAGAGAAAACAGCAAATGCTCATTTTAGGCCAAAATGCATTGAAAGCAATGGAAACAACAAAAGCGCTAACTTTGTGATGTCTCCTCTTGTAGCAAACACAGACAGCTCAAAATTTCACCAAATGTGTTGAAGACCAAGACCCACAAATGTGATGTGAAATGGTTTTTCTCCCATGTTGCATTTAAGAGAAATCAGCAAATGCTCGTTTTAGGCCAAAATGCATTGAAAGCAATGGAAACAACAAAAGCGCATACTTTGTGATATCTCCTCTTGTTGCAAACACAGACAGCTCAAAATTTCACCGAATGTGTTGAAGACCAAGACCCACAAATGTGATGTGAAATGGTTTTTCTCCCATGTTGCATTTAAGAGAAAACAGCAAATGCTCATTTTAAGACAATATGCATTGAAAGCAATGGAAACAACAAAAGTGTATACTTTGTGATATCTCCTCTTGTAGCAAACACAGACAGCTCAAAATTTCAACAGAATGTGTTGAAGACCAAGACCCACAAAAGTGATGTGAAATGGTTTTTCTCCCATGTTGTGTTTAAGAGAAAACAGCAAATGCTCGTTTTAGGCCAAAATGCTTTGAAAGCAATGCAAACAACAAAAGCACATACTTTGTGATATCTCCCCTTGTTGCAAACACAGACAGCTCAATATTTCACCGAATGTGTTGAAGACCAAGACCCACAAATGTGATGTGATATGGTTTTTCTCCCATGTTGCATTTAAGAGAAAACAGCAAATGTTCGTTTTAGGCCAAAATGCATTGAAAGCAATGGAAACAACAAAAGCGCATACTTTGTGATATCTCCTCTTGTAGCAAACACAGACAGCTCAAAATTTCACCAAATGTGTTGAAGACCAAGACCCAAAATTTGTTTGAAATAGTTTTTCTCCTATGTTGCGTTTAAGAGAAAACAGCAAATGCTCGTTTTAGACCAAAATGCATTGAAAGCAATGGAAACAACAAAAGCGCATACTTTGTGATATCTCCTCTTGTTGCAAACACAGACAGCTCAAAATTTCACCGAATGTGTTGAAGACCAAGACCCACAAATCTGATGTGAAATGGTTTTTCTCCCATGTTGTGTTTAAGAGAAAACAGCAAATGCTCATTTTAGGCCAAAATGCATTGAAAGCAATGGAAACAACAAAAGCGCTTACTTTGTGATATCTCCTCTCGTAGCAAACACAGACAGCTCAAAATTTCACCAAATGTGTTGAAGACCAAGACCCACAAATTTGATGTGAAATGGTTTTTCTCCCATGTTGCATTTAAGAGAAAACAGCAAATGCTCATTTTAGGCCAAAATGCATTGAAAGCAATGGAAACAACAAAAGCGCTTACTTTGTGATATCTCCTCTTGTAGCAAACACAGATAGCTCAAAATTTCACAGAATGTGTTGAAGACCAAGACCCACAAATGTGATGTGAAATGGTTTTTCTCCCATGTTGCGTTTAAGAGAAAACAGCAAATGCTCGTTTTAGGCCAAAATGCATTGAAAGCAATGGAAACAACAAAAGTGCATACTTTGCGATATCTCCTCTTGTAGCAAACACAGACAGCTCAAAATTTCACCAAATGTGTTGAAGACCAAGACCCACAAATGTGATTGAAATAGTTTTTCGCCTATGTTGCGTTTAAGAGAAAACAGCAAATGTTCGTTTTAGGCCAAAATGCATTGAAAGCAATGGAAACAACAAAAGCGCATACTTTGTGATATCTCCTCTTGTTGCAAACACAGACAGCTCAAGACCCACAAATCTGATGTGAAATGGCTTTTCTCCCATGTTGTGTTTAAGAGAAAACAGCAAATGCTCATTTTAGGCCAAAATGCATTGAAAGCAATGGAAACAACAAAAGCGCATACTTTGTGATATCTCCTCTTTAGCAAACACAGACAGCTCAAAATTTCACAGAATGTGTTGAAGACCAAGACCCACAAATGTGATGTGAAATGGTTTTTCTCCCATGTTGCGTTTAAGAGTAAACAGCAAATGCTCGTTTTTGGCCAAAATGCATTGAAAGCATTGGAAACAACAAAAGCGCATACTTTGTGATATCTCCTCTTGTTGCAAACTCAGACAGCTCAAAATTTCACCAAATGTGTTGAAGACCAAGACCCACAAATGTGATTGAAATAGTTTTTCTCCTATGTTGCGTTTAAGAGAAAACAGCAAATGTTCGTTTTAGGCCAAAATGCATTGAAAGCAATGGAAACAACAAAAGCGCATACTTTGTGATATCTCCTCTTGTTGCAAACACAGACAGCTCAAAATTTCACCAAATGTGTTGAAGACCAAGACCCACAAATCTGATGTGAAATGGTTTTTCTCCCATGTTGCATTTAAGAGAAAACAGCAAATGTTCGTTTTAGGTCAAAATGCATTGAAAGCAATGGAAACAACAAAAGCGCATACTTTGTGATATCTCCTCTTGTTGCAAACACAGACAGCTCAAAATTTCACCGAATGTGTTGAAGACCAACACCCACAAATCTGATGTGAAATGGTTTTTCTCCCATGTTGCATTTAAGAGAAAACAGCAAATGCTCGTATTAGGCCAAAATGCATTGAAAGCAAAGGAAACAACAAAAGCACATACTTTGTGATATCTCCTCTTGTAGCAAAAACACAGACAGCTCAATATTTCACCAAATGTGTTGAAGACCAAGACCCACAAATGTGATGTGAAATAGTTTTTCTCCTATGTTGCGTTTAAGAGAAAACAGCAAATGCTCGTTTTAGGCCAAAATGCATTGAAAGCAATGGAAACAACAAAAGTGCATACTTTGTGATATCTCCTCTTGTTGCAAACACAGACAGCTCAAAATTTCACCGAATGTGTTGAAGACCAAGACCCACAAATGTGATGTGAAATGGTTTTTCTCCCATGTTGCATTTAAGAGAAAACAGCAAATGCTCATTTTAAGACAAAATGCTTTGAAAGCAATGGAAACAACAAAAGTGTATACTTTGTGATGTCTCCTCTTGTAGCAAACACAGACAGCTCAAAATTTCACAGAATGTGTTGAAGACCAAGACCCACAAAAGTGATGTGAAATGGTTTTTCTCCCATTTTGTGTTTAAGAGAAAACAGCAAATGCTCGTTTTAGGCCAAAATGCATTGAAAGCAATGGAAACAACAAAAGTGCTTACTTTGTGATATCTCCTCTTGTATCAAACACAGACAGCTCAAAATTTCACCGAATGTGTTGAAGACCAAGACCCACAAATCTGATGTGAAATGGTTTTTCTCCCATGTTGTGTTTAAGAGAAAACAGCAAATGCTCATTTTAGGCCAAAATGCATTGAAAGCAATGGAAACAACAAAAGCGCATACTTTGTGATATCTCCTCTTGTTGCAAACTCAGACAGCTCAAAATTTCACCAAATGTGTTGAAGAACAAGACCCACAAATGTGATTGAAATAGTTTTTCTCCTATGTTGCGTTTAAGAGAAAACAGCAAATGTTCGTTTTAGGCCAAAATGCATTGAAAGCAATGGAAACAACAAAAGCGCATACTTTGTGATATCTCCTCTTGTTGCAAACACAGACAGCTCAAAATTTCACCGAATGTGTTGAAGACCAAGACCCACAAATCTGATGTGAAATGGCTTTTCTCCCATGTTGTGTTTAAGAGAAAACAGCAAATGCTCATTTTAGGCCAAAATGCATTGAAAGCAATGGAAACAACAAAAGCGCTAACTTTGTGATATCTCCTCTTGTAGCAAACACAGACAGCTCAAAATTTCACCAAATGTGTTGAAGACCAAGCCCCACAAATGTGATGTGAAATGGTTTTTCTCCCATGTTGTGTTTAAGAGAAAAAAGCAAATGCTCATTTTAGGCCAAAATGCATTGAAAGCAATGGAAACAACAAAAGCGCTTACTTTGTGATATCTCCTCTTGTAGCAAACACAGACAGCTCAAAATTTCACCAAATGTGTTGAAGACCAAGACCCACAAATGTGATGTGAAATGGTTTTTCTCCCATGTTGCATTTAAGAGAAAACAGCAAATGCTCATTTTAAGACAAAATGCATTGAAAGCAATGGAAACAACAAAAGTGTATACTTTGTGATGTCTCCTCTTGTTGCAAACACAGACAGCTCAAAATTTCACAGAATGTGTTGTAGACCAAGACCCACAAAAGTGATGTGAAATGGTTTTTCTCCCATGTTGTGTTTAAGAGAAAACAGCAAATGCTCGTTTTAGGCCAAAATGCATTGAAAGCAATGGAAACAACAAAAGCACATACTTTGTGATATCTCCTCTTGTAGCAAACACAGACAGCTCAATATTTCACCAAATGTGTTGAAGACCAAGACCCACAAATGGGATGTGAAATGGTTTTTCTCCCATGTTGCATTTAAGAGAAAACAGCAAATGATCATTTTAAGACAAAATGCATTGAAAGCAATGGAAACAACAAAAGTGTATACTTTGTGATATCTCCTCTTGTAGCAAACACAGACAGCTCAAAATTTCACAGAATGTGTTGAAGACCAAGACCCACAAAAGTGATGTGAAATGGTTTTTCTCCCATGTTGTGTTTAAGAGAAAACAGCAAATGCTCCTTTTAGGCCAAAATGCATTGAAAGCAATGGAAACTACAAAAGCGCATACTTTGTGATATCTCCTCTTGTAGCAAACACAGACAGCTCAAAATTTCAACAGAATGTGTTGAAGACCAAGACCCACAAAAGTGATGTGAAATGGTTTTTCTCCCATGTTGTGTTTAAGAGAAAACAGCAAATGCTCGTTTTAGGCCAAAATGCTTTGAAAGCAATGCAAACAACAAAAGCACATACTTTGTGATATCTCCCCTTGTTGCAAACACAGACAGCTCAATATTTCACCGAATGTGTTGAAGACCAAGACCCACAAATGTGATGTGATATGGTTTTTCTCCCATGTTGCATTTAAGAGAAAACAGCAAATGTTCGTTTTAGGCCAAAATGCATTGAAAGCAATGGAAACAACAAAAGCGCATACTTTGTGATATCTCCTCTTGTAGCAAACACAGACAGCTCAAAATTTCACCAAATGTGTTGAAGACCAAGACCCAAAATTTGTTTGAAATAGTTTTTCTCCTATGTTGCGTTTAAGAGAAAACAGCAAATGCTCGTTTTAGACCAAAATGCATTGAAAGCAATGGAAACAACAAAAGCGCATACTTTGTGATATCTCCTCTTGTTGCAAACACAGACAGCTCAAAATTTCACCGAATGTGTTGAAGACCAAGACCCACAAATCTGATGTGAAATGGTTTTTCTCCCATGTTGTGTTTAAGAGAAAACAGCAAATGCTCATTTTAGGCCAAAATGCATTGAAAGCAATGGAAACAACAAAAGCGCTTACTTTGTGATATCTCCTCTCGTAGCAAACACAGACAGCTCAAAATTTCACCAAATGTGTTGAAGACCAAGACCCACAAATTTGATGTGAAATGGTTTTTCTCCCATGTTGCATTTAAGAGAAAACAGCAAATGCTCATTTTAGGCCAAAATGCATTGAAAGCAATGGAAACAACAAAAGCGCTTACTTTGTGATATCTCCTCTTGTAGCAAACACAGATAGCTCAAAATTTCACAGAATGTGTTGAAGACCAAGACCCACAAATGTGATGTGAAATGGTTTTTCTCCCATGTTGCGTTTAAGAGAAAACAGCAAATGCTCGTTTTAGGCCAAAATGCATTGAAAGCAATGGAAACAACAAAAGTGCATACTTTGCGATATCTCCTCTTGTAGCAAACACAGACAGCTCAAAATTTCACCAAATGTGTTGAAGATCAAGACCCACAAATGTGATTGAAATAGTTTTTCGCCTATGTTGCGTTTAAGAGAAAACAGCAAATGTTCGTTTTAGGCCAAAATGCATTGAAAGCAATGGAAACAACAAAAGCGCATACTTTGTGATATCTCCTCTTGTTGCAAACACAGACAGCTCAAGACCCACAAATCTGATGTGAAATGGCTTTTCTCCCATGTTGTGTTTAAGAGAAAACAGCAAATGCTCATTTTAGGCCAAAATGCATTGAAAGCAATGGAAACAACAAAAGCGCATACTTTGTGATATCTCCTCTTTAGCAAACACAGACAGCTCAAAATTTCACAGAATGTGTTGAAGACCAAGACCCACAAATGTGATGTGAAATGGTTTTTCTCCCATGTTGCGTTTAAGAGTAAACAGCAAATGCTCGTTTTTGGCCAAAATGCATTGAAAGCATTGGAAACAACAAAAGCGCATACTTTGTGATATCTCCTCTTGTTGCAAACTCAGACAGCTCAAAATTTCACCAAATGTGTTGAAGACCAAGACCCACAAATGTGATTGAAATAGTTTTTCTCCTATGTTGCGTTTAAGAGAAAACAGCAAATGTTCGTTTTAGGCCAAAATGCATTGAAAGCAATGGAAACAACAAAAGCGCATACTTTGTGATATCTCCTCTTGTTGCAAACACAGACAGCTCAAAATTTCACCGAATGTGTTGAAGACCAAGACCCACAAATCTGATGTGAAATGGTTTTTCTCCCATGTTGCATTTAAGAGAAAACAGCAAATGTTCGTTTTAGGTCAAAATGCATTGAAAGCAATGGAAACAACAAAAGCGCATACTTTGTGATATCTCCTCTTGTTGCAAACACAGACAGCTCAAAATTTCACCGAATGTGTTGAAGACCAACACCCACAAATCTGATGTGAAATGGTTTTTCTCCCATGTTGCATTTAAGAGAAAACAGCAAATGCTCGTATTAGGCCAAAATGCATTGAAAGCAAAGGAAACAACAAAAGCACATACTTTGTGATATCTCCTCTTGTAGCAAAAACACAGACAGCTCAATATTTCACCAAATGTGTTGAAGACCAAGACCCACAAATGTGATGTGAAATAGTTTTTCTCCTATGTTGCGTTTAAGAGAAAACAGCAAATGCTCGTTTTAGGCCAAAATGCATTGAAAGCAATGGAAACAACAAAAGTGCATACTTTGTGATATCTCCTCTTGTTGCAAACACAGACAGCTCAAAATTTCACCGAATGTGTTGAAGACCAAGACCCACAAATGTGATGTGAAATGGTTTTTCTCCCATGTTGCATTTAAGAGAAAACAGCAAATGCTCATTTTAAGACAAAATGCTTTGAAAGCAATGGAAACAACAAAAGTGTATACTTTGTGATGTCTCCTCTTGTAGCAAACACAGACAGCTCAAAATTTCACAGAATGTGTTGAAGACCAAGACCCACAAAAGTGATGTGAAATGGTTTTTCTCCCATTTTGTGTTTAAGAGAAAACAGCAAATGCTCGTTTTAGGCCAAAATGCATTGAAAGCAATGGAAACAACAAAAGTGCTTACTTTGTGATATCTCCTCTTGTATCAAACACAGACAGCTCAAAATTTCACCGAATGTGTTGAAGACCAAGACCCACAAATCTGATGTGAAATGGTTTTTCTCCCATGTTGTGTTTAAGAGAAAACAGCAAATGCTCATTTTAGGCCAAAATGCATTGAAAGCAATGGAAACAACAAAAGCGCATACTTTGTGATATCTCCTCTTGTTGCAAACTCAGACAGCTCAAAATTTCACCAAATGTGTTGAAGAACAAGACCCACAAATGTGATTGAAATAGTTTTTCTCCTATGTTGCGTTTAAGAGAAAACAGCAAATGTTCGTTTTAGGCCAAAATGCATTGAAAGCAATGGAAACAACAAAAGCGCATACTTTGTGATATCTCCTCTTGTTGCAAACACAGACAGCTCAAAATTTCACCGAATGTGTTGAAGACCAAGACCCACAAATCTGATGTGAAATGGCTTTTCTCCCATGTTGTGTTTAAGAGAAAACAGCAAATGCTCATTTTAGGCCTAAATGCATTGAAAGCAATGGAAACAACAAAAGCGCTAACTTTGTGATATCTCCTCTTGTAGCAAACACAGACAGCTCAAAATTTCACCAAATGTGTTGAAGACCAAGCCCCACAAATGTGATGTGAAATGGTTTTTCTCCCATGTTGTGTTTAAGAGAAAAAAGCAAATGCTCATTTTAGGCCAAAATGCATTGAAAGCAATGGAAACAACAAAAGCGCTTACTTTGTGATATCTCCTCTTGTAGCAAACACAGACAGCTCAAAATTTCACCAAATGTGTTGAAGACCAAGACCCACAAATGTGATGTGAAATGGTTTTTCTCCCATGTTGCATTTAAGAGAAAACAGCAAATGCTCATTTTAAGACAAAATGCATTGAAAGCAATGGAAACAACAAAAGTGTATACTTTGTGATGTCTCCTCTTGTTGCAAACACAGACAGCTCAAAATTTCACAGAATGTGTTGTAGACCAAGACCCACAAAAGTGATGTGAAATGGTTTTTCTCCCATGTTGTGTTTAAGAGAAAACAGCAAATGCTCGTTTTAGGCCAAAATGCATTGAAAGCAATGGAAACAACAAAAGCACA
This sequence comes from Taudactylus pleione, assembly GCA_031769625.1. Taxonomy (NCBI): domain Eukaryota; kingdom Metazoa; phylum Chordata; class Amphibia; order Anura; family Myobatrachidae; genus Taudactylus; species Taudactylus pleione. The sequence continues at coordinate 30,531 of JAUIMM010003256.1, read as the reverse complement.
TACTTTGTGATATCTCCTCTTGTAGCAAACACAGACAGCTCAATATTTCACCAAATGTGTTGAAGACCAAGACCCACAAATGGGATGTGAAATGGTTTTTCTCCCATGTTGCATTTAAGAGAAAACAGCAAATGATCATTTTAAGACAAAATGCATTGAAAGCAATGGAAACAACAAAAGTGTATACTTTGTGATATCTCCTCTTGTAGCAAACACAGACAGCTCAAAATTTCACAGAATGTGTTGAAGACCAAGACCCACAAAAGTGATGTGAAATGGTTTTTCTCCCATGTTGTGTTTAAGAGAAAACAGCAAATGCTCCTTTTAGGCCAAAATGCATTGAAAGCAATGGAAACTACAAAAGCGCATACTTTGTGATATCTCCTCTTGTAGCAAACACAGACAGCTCAAAATTTCACCAAATGTGTTGAAGACCAAGACCCACAAATGTGATGTGAAATGGTTTTTCTCCCATGTTGCATTTAAGAGAAAACAGCAAATGCTCATTTTAAGACAAAATGCATTGAAAGCAATGGAAACAACAAAAGTGTATACTTTGTGATGTCTCCTCTTGTTGCAAACACAGACAGCTCAAAATTTCACAGAATGTGTTGTAGACCAAGACCCACAAAAGTGATGTGAAATGGTTTTTCTCCCATGTTGTGTTTAAGAGAAAACAGCAAATGCTCTTTTTAGGCCAAAATGCATTGAAAGCAATGGAAACAACAAAAGCGCATACTTTCTGATATCTCCTCTTGTAGCAAACACAGACAGCTCAAAATTTCACCAAATGTGTTGAAGACCAAGACCCACAAATGTGATGTGAAATAGTTTTTCTCCCATGTTGCATTTAAGAGAAAACAGCAAATGCTCGTTTTAGGCCAAAATGCATTGAAAGCAATGGAAACAACAAAAGCACATACTTTGTGATAACTCCTCTTGTAGAAACACAGACAGCTCAATATTTCACCAAATGTGTTGAAGACCAAGACCCACAAATGGGATGTGAAATGGTTTTTATCCCATGTTGCATTTAAGAGAAAACAGCAAATGATCATTTTAAGACAAAATGCATTGAAAGCAATGGAAACAACAAAAGTGTATACTTTGTGATATCTCCTCTTGTAGCAAACACAGACAGCTCAAAATTTCACAGAATGTGTTGAAGACCAAGACCCACAAAAGTGATGTGAAATGGTTTTTCTCCCATGTTGTGTTTAAGAGAAAACAGCAAATGCTCGTTTTAGGCCAAAATGCATTGAAAGCAATGGAAACTACAAAAGCGCATACTTTCTGATATCTCCTCTTGTAGCAAACACAGACAGCTCAAAATTTCACCAAATGTGTTGAAGACCAAGACCCACAAATGTGATTGAAATAGTTTTTCTCCTATGTTGCGTTTAAGAGAAAACAGCAAATGCTCGTTTTAGGCCAAAATGCATTGAAAGCAATGGAAACAACAAAAGTGCATACTTTGTGATATCTCCTCTTGTTGCAAACACAGACAGCTCAAAATTTCACCGAATGTGTTGAAGACCAAGACCCACAAATCTGATGTGAAATGGTTTTTCTCCCATGTTGTGTTTAAGAGAAAAAAGCAAATGCTCATTTTAGGCCAAAATGCATTGAAAGCAATGGAAACAACAAAAGCGCTTACTTTGTGATATCTCCTCTTGTAGCAAACACAGACAGCTCAAAATTTCACCAAATGTGTTGAAGACCAAGACCCACAAATGTGATGTGAAATGGTTTTTCTCCCATGTTGCATTTAAGAGAAAACAGCAAATGCTCATTTTAAGTCAAAATGCTTTGAAAGCAATGGAAACAACAAAAGTGTATACTTTGTGATGTCTCCTCTTGTAGCAAACACAGACAGCTCAAAATTTCACAGAATGTGTTGAAGACCAAGACCCACAAAAGTGTTGTGAAATGGTTTTTTTCCCATTTTGTGTTTAAGAGAAAACAGCAAATGCTCGTTTTAGGCCAAAATGCATTGAAAGCAATGGAAACAACAAAAGCGCTTACTTTGTGATATCTCCTCTTGTATCAAACACAGACAGCTCAAAATTTCACCGAATGTGTTGAAGACCAAGACCCACAAATCTGATGTGAAATGGCTTTTCTCCCATGTTGTGTTTAAGAGAAAACAGCAAATGCTCATTTTAGGCCAAAATGCATTGAAAGCAATGGAAACAACAAAAGCGCTAACTTTGTGATATCTCCTCTTGTAGCAAACACAGACAGCTCAAAATTTCACCAAATGTGTTGAAGACCAAGACCCACAAATGTGATGTGAAATGGTTTTTCTCCCATGTTGCATTTAAGAGAAAACAGCAAATGCTCGTTTTAGGCCAAAATGCATTGAAAGCAATGGAAACAACAAAAGCGCATACTTTGTGATATCTCCTCTTGTTGCAAACACAGACAGCTCAAAATTTCACCGAATGTGTTGAAGACCAAGACCCACAAATCTGATGTGAAATGGTTTTTCTCCCATGTTGTGTTTAAGAGAAAACAGCAAATGCTCATTTTAGGCGAAAATGCATTGAAAGCAATGGAAACAACAAAAGCGCATACTTTGTGATATCTCCTCTTGTAGCAAACACAGGCAGCTGAAAATTTCACCGAATGTGTTGAAGACCAAGACCCACAAATGGGATGTGAAATGGTTTTTCTCCCATGTTGCATTTAAGAGTAAACAGCAAATGCTCGTTTTAGGCCAAAATGCATTGAAAGCAATGGAAACAACAAAAGCACATACTTTGTGATATCTCCTCTTGTAGCAAACACAGACAGCTCAAAATTTCACCAAATGTGTTGAAGACCAAGACCCACAAATGTGATTGAAATAGTTTTTCTCCTATGTTGCGTTTAAGAGAAAACAGCAAATGCTCGTTTTAGGCCAAAATGCATTGAAAGCAATGGAAACAACAAAAGCGCATACTTTGTGATATCTCCTCTTGTTGCAAACACAGACAGCTCAAAATTTCACCGAATGTGTTGAAGACCAAGACCCACAAATCTGATGTGAAATGGTTTTTCTCCCATGTTGTGTTTAAGAGAAAACAGCAAATGCTCATTTTAGGCCAAAATGCATTGAAAGCAATGGAAACAACAAAACCGCTTACTTTGTGATATCTCCTCTTGTAGCAAACACAGACAGCTCAAAATTTCACCAAATGTGTTGAAGACCAAGACCCACAAATGTGATGTGAAATAGTTTTTCTCCCATGTTGCATTTAAGAGAAAACAGCAAATGCTCGTTTTAGGCCAAAATGCATTGAAAGCAATGGAAACAACAAAAGCACATACTTTGTGATATTTCCTCTTGTAGCAAACACAGACAGCTCAATATTTCACCGAATGTGTTGAAGACCAAGACCCACAAATGTGATGTGAAATGGTTTTTCTCCCATGTTACGTTTAAGAGAAAACAGCAAATGCTCGTTTTAGGCCAAAATGCATTGAAAGCAATGGAAACAACAAAAGCGCATACTTTGTGAAATCTCCGATTGTAGCAAACACAGACAGCTCAAAATTTCACCAAATGTGTTGAAGACCAAGACCCAAAATTTGTTTGAAATAGTTTTACTCCTATGTTGCGTTTAAGAGAAAACAGCAAATGCTCATTTTAGGCCAAAATGCATTGAAAGCAATGGAAACAACAAAAGCGCTAACTTTGTGATATCTCCTCTTTAGCAAACACAGACAGCTCAAAATTTCACCGAATGTGTTGAAGACCAAGACCCACAAATCTGATGTGAAATGGTTTTTCTCCCATGTTGTGTTTAAGAGAAAACAGCAAATGCTCATTTTAGGCCAAAATGCATTGAAAGCAATGGAAACAACAAAAGCGCATACTTTGTGATATCTCCTCTTTAGCAAACACAGACAGCTAAAAATTTCACAGAATGTGTTGAAGACCAAGACCCACAAATGTGATGTGAAATGGTTTTTCTCCCATGTTGCATTTAAGAGTAAACAGCAAATGCTCGTTTTTGGCCAAAATGCATTGAAAGCATTGGAAACAACAAAAGCGCATACTTTGTGATATCTCCTCTTGTTGCAAACTCAGACAGCTCAAAATTTCACCAAATGTGTTGAAGACCAAGACCCACAAATGTGATTGAAATAGTTTTTCTCCTATGTTGCGTTTAAGAGAAAACAGCAAATGTTCGTTTTAGGCCAAAATGCATTGAAAGCAATGGAAACAACAAAAGCGCATACTTTGTGATATCTCCTCTTGTTGCAAACACAGACAGCTCAAAATTTCACCGAATGTGTTGAAGACCAAGACCCACAAATCTGATGTGAAATGGTTTTTCTCCCATGTTGCATTTAAGAGAAAACAGCAAATGTTCGTTTTAGGCCAAAATGCATTGAAAGCAATGGAAACAACAAAAGCGCATACTTTGTGATATCTCCTCTTGTTGAAAACACAGACAGCTCAAAATTTCACCGAATGTGTTGAAGACCAAGACCCACAAATCTGATGTGAAATGGTTTTTCTCCCATGTTGCATTTAAGAGAAAACAGCAAATGCTCGTTTTAGGCCAAAATGCATTGAAAGCAAAGGAAACAACAAAAGCACATACTTTGTGATATCTCCTCTTGTAGCAAAAACACAGACAGCTCAATATTTCACCAAATGTGTTGAAGACCAAGACCCACAAATGTGATGTGAAATAGTTTTTCTCCTATGTTGCGTTTAAGAGAAAACAGCAAATGCTCGATTTAGGCCAAAATGTATTGAAAGCAATGGAAACAACAAAAGTGCATACTTTGTGATATCTCCTCTTGTTGCAAACACAGACAGCTCAAAATTTCACCGAATGTGTTGAAGACCAAGACCCACAAATGTGATGTGAAATGGTTTTTCTCCCATGTTGCATTTAAGAGAAAACAGCAAATGCTCATTTTAAGACAAAATGCTTTGAAAGCAATGGAAACAACAAAACTGTATACTTTGTGATGTCTCCTCTTGTAGCAAACACAGACAGCTCAAAATTTCACAGAATGTGTTGAAGACCAAGACCCACAAAAGTGATGTGAAATGGTTTTTCTCCCATTTTGTGTTTAAGAGAAAACAGCAAATGCTCGTTTTAGGCCAAAATGCATTGAAAGCAATGGAAACAACAAAAGCGCTTACTTTGTGATATCTCCTCTTGTATCAAACACAGACAGCTCAAAATTTCACCGAATGTGTTGAAGACCAAGACCCACAAATCTGATGTGAAATGGTTTTTCTCCCATGTTGTGTTTAAGAGAAAACAGCAAATGCTCATTTTAGGCCAAAATGCATTGAAAGCAATGGAAACAACAAAAGCGCATACTTTGTGATATCTCCTCTTTAGCAAACACAGACAGCTCAAAATTTCACAGAATGTGTTGAAGACCAAGACCCACAAATGTGATGTGAAATGGTTTTTCTCCCATGTTGCGTTTAAGAGAAAACAGCAAATGCTCGTTTTTGGCCAAAATGCATTGAAAGCATTGGAAACAACAAAAGCGCATACTTTGTGATATCTCCTCTTGTTGCAAACACAGACAGCTCAAAATTTCACCGAATGTGTTGAAGACCAAGACCCACAAATCTGATGTGAAATGGTTTTTCTCCCATGTTGTGTTTAAGAGAAAACAGCAAATGCTCATTTTAGGCCAAAATGCATTGAAAGCAATGGAAACAACAAAAGCGCATACTTTGTGATATCTCCTCTTTAGCAAACACAGACAGTTCAAAATTTCACAGAATGTGTTGAAGACCAAGACCCACAAATGTGATGTGAAATGGTTTTTCTCCCATGTTGCGTTTAAGAGAAAACAGCAAATGCTCGTTTTTGGCCAAAATGCATTGAAAGCAATGGAAACAACAAAAGCGCATACTTTGTGATATCTCCTCTTGTTGCAAACACAGACAGCTCAAAATTTCACCGAATGTGTTGAAGACCAAGACCCACAAATCTGATGTGAAATGGCTTTTCTCCCATGTTGTGTTTAAGAGAAAACAGCAAATGCTCATTTTAGGCCAAAATGCATTGAAAGCAATGGAAACAACAAAAGCGCTAATATGTGATATCTCCTCTTGTAGCAAACACAGACAGCTCAAAATTTCACCAAATGTGTTGAAGACCAAGACCCACAAATGTGATGTGAAATGGTTTTTCTCCCATGTTGTGTTTAAGAGAAAAAAGCAAATGCTCATTTTAGGCCAAAATGCATTGAAAGCAATGGAAACAACAAAAGCGCTTACTTTGTGAAATCTCCTCTTGTAGCAAACACAGACAGCTCAAAATTTCACCAAATGTGTTGAAGACCAAGACCCACAAATGTGATGTGAAATGGTTTTTCTCCCATGTTGCGTTTAAGAGAAAACAGCAAATGCTCGTTTTAGGCCAAAATGCATTGAAAGCAATGGAAACAACAAAAGCGCATACTTTGTGATATCTCCTCTTGTTGCAAACACAGACAGCTCAAAATTTCACCGAATGTGTTGAAGACCAAGACCCACAAATCTGATGTGAAATGGTTTTTCTCCCATGTTGTGTTTAAGAGAAAACAGCAAATGCTCGTTTTAGGCCAAAATGCATTGAAAGCAATGGAAACAACAAAAGCGCATACTTTCTGATATCTCCTCTTGTAGCAAACACAGACAGCTCAAAATTTCACCAAATGTGTTGAAGACCAAGACCCACAAATGTGATGTGAAATAGTTTTTCTCCCATGTTGCATTTAAGAGAAAACAGCAAATGCTCGTTTTAGGCCAAAATGCATTGAAAGCAATGGAAACAACAAAAGCACATACTTTGTGATATCTCCTCTTGTAGCAAAGACAGACAGCTCAATATTTCACCAAATGTGTTGAAGACCAAGACCCACAAATGTGATGTGAAATGGTTTTTCTCCCATGTTGCGTTTAAGAGAAAACAGCAAATACTCGTTTTAGGCCAAAATGCATTGAAAGAATTGGAAACAACAAAAGAGCATACTTTGTGATATCTCCTCTTGTAGCAAACACAGACAGCTCAAAATTTCACCAAATGTGTTGAAGACCAAGACCCAAAATTTGTTTGAAATAGTTTTTCTCCTATGTTGCGTTTAAGAGAAAACAGCAAATGCTCGTTTTAGGCCAAAATGCATTGAAAGCAATGGAAACAACAAAAGCGCATACTTTGTGATATCTCCTCTTGTTGCAAACACAGACAGCTCAATATTTCACCGAATGTGTTGAAGACCAAGACCCACAAATCTGTTGTGAAATGGTTTTTCTCCCATGTTGTGTTTAAGAGAAAACAGCAAATGCTCATTTTAGGCCAAAATACATTGAAAGCAATGGAAACAACAAAAGCGCTTACTTTGTAATATCTCCTCTTGTAGCAAACACAGACAGCTCAAAATTTCACCAAATGTGTTGAAGACCAAGACCCACAAATGTGATGTGAAATGGTTTTTCTCCCATGTTGCATTTAAGAGAAAACAGCAAATGCTCATTTTAGGCCAAAATGCATTGAAAGCAATGGAAACAACAAAAGCGCATACTTTGTGATATCTCCTCTTGTAGCAAACACAGACAGCTCAAAATTTCACAGAATGTGTTGAAGACCAAGACCCACAAATGTGATGTGATATGGTTTTTCTCCCATGTTGCGTTTAAGAGAAAACAGCAAATGCTTGTTTTAGGCAAAAATGCATTGAAAGCAATGGAAACAACAAAAGCGCATATTTTGTGATATCTCCTCTTGTATCAAACACAGACAGCTCAAAATTTCACCGAATGTGTTGAAGACCAAGACCCACAAATCTGATGTGAAATGGTTTTTCTCCCATGTTGTGTTTAAGAGAAAACAGCAAATGCTCATTTTAGGCCAAAATGCATTGAAAGCAATGGAAACAACAAAAGCGCATACTTTGTGATATCTCCTCTTATTGCAAACACAGACAGCTCAAAATTTCACCGATTGTGTTGAAGACCAAGACCCACAAATCTGATGTGAAATGGTTTTTCTCCAATGTTGTGTTTAAGAGAAAACAGCAAATGCTCATTTTAGGCGAAAATGCATTGAAAGCAATGGAAACAACAAAAGCGCATACTTTGTGATATCTCCTCTTGTAGCAAACACAGACAGCTGAAAATTTCACCGAATGTGTTGAAGACCAAGACCCACAAATGGGATGTGAAATGGTTTTTCTCCCATGTTGCATTTAAGAGAAAACAGCAAATGATCATTTTAAGACAAAATGCATTGAAAGCAATGGAAACAACAAAAGTGTATACTTTGTGATATCTCCTCTTGTAGCAAACACAGACAGCTCAAAATTTCACAGAATGTGTTGAAGACCAAGACCCACAAAAGTGATGTGAAATGGTTTTTCTCCCATGTTGTGTTTAAGAGAAAACAGCAAATGCTCATTTTAGGCCAAAATGCATTGAAAGCAATGGAATCAACAAAAGCGCTTACTTTGTGATATCTCCTCTTGTTGCAAACACAGACAGCTCAAAATTTCACCAAATGTGTTGAAGACCAAGACCCACAAATGTGATGTGAAATGGTTTTTCTCCCATGTTGCATTTAAGAGAAAACAGCAAATGCTCATTTTAAGACAAAATGCTTTGAAAGCAATGGAAACAACAAAAGTGTATACTTTGTGATGTCTCCTCTTGTAGCAAACACAGACAGCTCAAAATTTCACAGAATGTGTTGAAGACCAAGACCCACAAAAGTGTTGTGAAATGGTTTTTTTCCCATTTTGTGTTTAAGAGAAAACAGCAAATGCTCGTTTTAGGCCAAAATGCATTGAAAGCAATGGAAACAACAAAAGCGCTTACTTTGTGATATCTCCTCTTGTATCAAACACAGACAGCTCAAAATTTCACCAAATGTGTTGATGACCAAGACCCACAAATCTGATGTGAAATGGCTTTTCTGCCATGTTGTGTTTAAGAGAAAACAGCAAATGCTCATTTTAGGCCAAAATGCATTGAAAGCAATGGAAACAACAAAAGCGCTAACTTTGTGATATCTCCTCTTGTAGCAAACACAGACAGCTCAAAATTTCACCAAATGTGTTGATGACCAAGACCCACAAATGTGATGTGAAATGGTTTTTCTCCCATGTTGCATTTAAGAGAAAACAGCAAATGCTCGTTTTAGGCCAAAATGCATTGAAAGCAATGGAAACATCAAAAGCGCATACTTTGTGATATCTCCTCTTGTTGCAAGCACAGACAGCTCAAAATTTCACCGAATGTGTTGAAGACCAAGACCCACAAATCTGATGTGAAATGGTTTTTCTCCCATGTTGTGTTTAAGAGAAAACAGCAAATGCTCATTTTAGGCGAAAATGCATTGAAAGCAATGGAAACAACAAAAGCGCATACTTTGTGATATCTCCTCTTGTAGCAAACACAGGCAGCTGAAAATTTCACCGAATGTGTTGAAGACCAAGACCCACAAATGGGATGTGAAATGGTTTTTCTCCCATGTTGCATTTAAAAGAAAACAGCAAATGCTCGTTTTAGGCCAAAATGCATTGAAAGCAATGGAAACAACAAAAGCACATACTTTGTGATATCTCCTCTTGTAGCAAACACAGACAGCTCAATATTTCACCAAATGTGTTGAAGACCAAGACCCACAAATGTGATGTGAAATGGTTTTTCTCCCATGTTGCGTTTAAGAGAAAACAGCAAATGCTCGTTTTAGGCCAAAATGCATTGAAAGCAATGGAAACAACAAAAGCGCATACTTTGTGATATCTCCTCTTGTTGCAAACACAGACAGCTCAAAATTTCACCGAATGTGTTGAAGACCAAGACCCACAAATCTGATGTGAAATGGTTTTTCTCCCATGTTGTGTTTAAGAGAAAAAAGCAAATGCTCATTTTAGGCCAAAATGCATTGAAAGCAATGGAAACAACAAAAGCGCTTACTTTGTGATATCTCCTCTTGTAGCAAACACAGACAGCTCAAAATTTCACAAAATGTGTTGAAGACCAAGACCCACAAATGTGATGTGATATGGTTTTTCTCCCATGTTGCGTTTAAGAGAAAACAGCAATTGCTCATTTTAGGCCAAAATGCATTGAAAGCAATGGAAACAACAAAAGCGCATACTTTGTGATATCTCCTCTTGTTGCAAACACAGACAGCTCAAAATTTCACCGAATGTGTTGAAGACCAAGACCCACAAATCTGATGTGAAATGGTTTTTCTCCCATGTTGTGTTTAAGAGAAAACAGCAAATGCTCATTTTAGGCCAAAATACATTTAAAGCAATGGAAACAACAAAAGCGCTTACTTTGTAATATCTCCTCTTGTATCAAACACAGACAGCTCAAAATTTCACCGAATGTGTTGAAGACCAAGACCCACAAATGTGATGTGAAATGGTTTTTCTCCCATGTTGCATTTAAGAGAAAACAGCAAATGCTCATTTTAGGCCAAAATGCATTGAAAGCAATGGAAACAACAAAAGCGCATACTTTGTGATATCTCCTCTTGTAGCAAACACAGACAGCTCAAAATTTCACAGAATGTGTTGAAGACCAAGACCCACAAATGTGATGTGATATGGTTTTTCTCCCATGTTGCGTTTAAGAGAAAACAGCAAATGCTTGTTTTAGGCAAAAATGCATTGAAAGCAATGGAAACAACAAAAGCGCATATTTTGTGATATCTCCTCTTGTATCGAACACAGACAGCTCAAAATTTCACCGAATGTGTTGAAGACCAAGACCCACAAATGTGATGTGAAATGGTTTTTCTCCCATGTTGTGTTTAAGAGAAAACAGCAATTGCTCATTTTAGGCCAAAATGCATTGAAAGCAATGGAAACAACAAAAGCGCAAACTTTGTGATATCTCCTCTTGTTGCAAACACAGACAGCTCAAAATTTCACCGATTGTGTTGAAGACCAAGACCCACAAATCTGATGTGAAATGGTTTTTCTCCCATGTTGTGTTTAAGAGAAAACAGCAAATGCTCATTTTATCCGAAAATGCATTGAAAGCAATGGAAACAACAAAAGCGCATACTTTGTGATATCTCCTCTTGTAGCAAACACAGACAGCTGAAAATTTCACCGAATGTGTTGAAGACCAAGACCCACAAATGGGATGTGAAATGGTTTTTCTCCCATGTTGCATTTAAGAGAAAACAGCAAATGATCATTTTAAGACAAAATGCATTGAAAGCAATGGAAACAACAAAAGTGTATACTTTGTGATATCTCCTCTTGTAGCAAACACAGACAGCTCAAAATTTCACAGAATGTGTTGAAGACCAAGACCCACAAAAGTGATGTGAAATGGTTTTTCTCCCATGTTGTGTTTAAGAGAAAACAGCAAATGCTCATTTTAGGCCAAAATGCATTGAAAGCAATGGAAACTACAAAAGCGCATACTTTCTGATATCTCCTCTTGTAGCAAACACAGACAGCTCAATATTTCACCAAATGTGTTGAAGACCAAGACCCACAAATGTGATGTGAAATGGTTTTTCTCCCATGTTGCATTTAAGAGAAAACAGCAAATGCTCGTTTTAGGCCAAAATGCATTGAAAGCAATGGAAACAACAAAAGTGCATACTTTGTGATATCTCCTCTTGTTGCAAACACAGACAGCTCAAAATTTCACCGAATGTGTTGAAGACCAAGACCCACAAATCTGATGTGAAATGGTTTTTCTCCCATGTTGTGTTTAATAGAAAAAAGCAAATGCTCATTTTAGGCCAAAATGCATTGAAAGCAATGGAAACAACAAAAGCGCTTACTTTGTGATATCTCCTCTTGTAGCAAACACAGACAGCTCAAAATTTCACCAAATGTGTTGAAGACCAAGACCCACAAATGTGATGTGAAATGGTTTTTCTCCCATGTTGCATTTAAGAGAAAACAGCAAATGCTCATTTTAAGACAAAATGCTTTGAAAGCAATGGAAACAACAAAAGTGTATACTTTGTGATGTCTGCTCTTGTAGCAAACACAGACAGCTCAAAATTTCACAGAATGTGTTGAAGACCAAAACCCACAAAAGTGATGTGAAATGGTTTTTCTCCCATTTTGTGTTTAAGAGAAAACAGCAAATGCTCGTTTTAGGCCAAAATGCATTGAAAGCAATGGAAACAACAAAAGCGCTTACTTTGTGATATCTCCTCTTGTATCAAACACAGAAAGCTCAAAATTTCACCGAATGTGTTGAAGACCAAGACCCACAAAAGTGATGTGAAATGGTTTTTCTCCCATGTTGTGTTTAAGAGAAAACAGCAAATGCTCATTTTAGGCCAAAATGCATTGAAAGCAATGGAAACAACAAAAGCGCATACTTTGTGATATCTCCTCTTTAGCAAACACAGACAGCTCAAAATTTCACAGAATGTGTTGAAGACCAAGACCCACAAAAGTGATGTGAAATGGTTTTTCTCCCATTTTGTGTTTAAGAGAAAACAGCAAATGCTCATTTTAGGCCAAAATGCATTGAAAGCAATGGAAACAACAAAAGCGCTTACTTTGTGATATCTCCTCTTGTATCAAACACAGACAGCTCAAAATTTCACCGAATGTGTTGAAGACCAAGACCCACAAATCTGATGTGAAATGGTTTTTCTCCCATGTTGTGTTTAAGAGAAAACAGCAAATGCTCATTTTAGGCCAAAATGCATTGAAAGCAATGGAAACAACAAAAGCGCATACTTTGTGATATCTCCTCTTTAGCAAACACAGACAGCTCAAAATTTCACAGAATGTGTTGAAGACCAAGACCCACAAATGTGATGTGAAATGGTTTTTCTCCCATGTTGCATTTAAGAGAAAACAGCAAATGCTCGTTTTTGGCCAAAATGCATTGAAAGCATTGGAAACAACAAAAGCGCATACTTTGTGATATCTCCTCTTGTTGCAAACTCAGACAGCTCAAAATTTCACCAAATGTGTTGAAGACCAAGACCCACAAATGTGATTGAAATAGTTTTTCTCCTATGTTGCGTTTAAGAGAAAATAGCAAATGTTCGTTTTAGGCCAAAATGCATTGAAAGCAATGGAAACAACAAAAGCGCATACTTTGTGATATCTCCTCTTGTTGCAAACACAGACAGCTCAAAATTTCACCGAATGTGTTGAAGACCAAGACCCACAAATCTGATGTGAAATGGCTTTTCTCCCATGTTGTGTTTAAGAGAAAACAGCAAATGCTCATTTTAGGCCAAAATGCATTGAAAGCAATGGAAACAACAAAAGCGCTAACTTTGTGATAACTCCTCTTGTAGCAAACACAGACAGCGCAAAATTTCACCAAATGTGTTGAAGACCAAGACCCACAAATGTGATGTGAAATGGTTTTTCTCCCATGTTCCATTTAAGAGAAAACAGCAAATGCTCGTTTTAGGCCAAAATGCATGGAAAGCAATGGAAACAACAAAAGCGCATACTTTGTGATATCTCCTCTTGTTGCAAACACAGACAGCTCAAAATTTCACCGAATGTGTTGAAGACCAAGACCCACAAATCTGATGTGAAATGGTTTTTCTCCCATGTTGTGTTTAAGAGAAAACAGCAAATGCTCATTTTAGGCGAAAATGCTTTGAAAGCAATGGAAACAACAAAAGCGCATACTTTGTGATATCTCCTCTTGTAGCAAACACAGGCAGCTGAAAATTTCACCGAATGTGTTGAAGACCAAGACCCACAAATGTGATGTGAAATGGTTTTTCTCCCATGTTGCATTTAAGAGAAAACAGCAAATGCTCGTTTTAGGCCAAAATGCATTGAAAGCAATGGAAACAACAAAAGCACATACTTTGTGATATCTCCTCTTGTAGCAAACACAGACAGCTCAATATTTCACCAAATGTGTTGAAGACCAAGACCCACAAATGTGATGTGAAATGGTTTTTCTCCCATGTTGCGTTTAAGAGAAAACAGCAAATGCTTGTTTTAGGCCAAAATGCATTGAAAGCAATATAAACAACAAAAGCGCATACTTTGTGATATCTCCTCTTGTTGCAAACACAGACAGCTCAAAATTTCACCAATTGTGTTGAAGACCAAGACCCACAAATCTGATGTGAAATGGTTTTTCTCCCATGTTGTGTTTAAGAGAAAACAGCAAATGCTCATTTTATCCGAAAATGCATTGAAAGCAATGGAAACAACAAAAGCGCATACTTTGTGATATCTCCTCTTGTAGCAAACACAGACAGCTGAAAATTTCACCGAATGTGTTGAAGACCAAGACCCACAAATGGGATGTGAAATGGTTTTTCTCCCATGTTGCATTTAAGAGAAAACAGCAAATGATCATTTTAAGACAAAATGCATTGAAAGCAATGGAAACAACAAAAGTGTATACTTTGTGATATCTCCTCTTGTAGCAAACACAGACAGCTCAAAATTTCACAGAATGTGTTGAAGACCAAGACCCACAAAAGTGATGTGAAATGGTTTTTCTCCCATGTTGTGTTTAAGAGAAAACAGCAAATGCTCATTTTAGGCCAAAATGCATTGAAAGCAATGGAAACTACAAAAGCGCATACTTTCTGATATCTCCTCTTGTAGCAAACACAGACAGCTCAATATTTCACCAAATGTGTTGAAGACCAAGACCCACAAATGTGATTGAAATGGTTTTTCTCCCATGTTGTGTTTAAGAGAAAACAGCAAATGCTCATTTTAGGCCAAAATGCATTGAAAGCAATGGAATCAACAAAAGCGCTTACTTTGTGATATCTCCTCTTGTTGCAAACACAGACAGCTCAAAATTTCACCAAATGTGTTGAAGACCAAGACCCACAAATGTGATGTGAAATGGTTTTTCTCCCATGTTGCATTTAAGAGAAAACAGCAAATGCTCATTTTAAGACAAAATGCTTTGAAAGCAATGGAAACAACAAAAGTGTATACTTTGTGATGTCTCCTCTTGTAGCAAACACAGACAGCTCAAAATTTCACAGAATGTGTTGAAGACCAAGACCCACAAAAGTGTTGTGAAATGGTTTTTTTCCCATTTTGTGTTTAAGAGAAAACAGCAAATGCTCGTTTTAGGCCAAAATGCATTGAAAGCAATGGAAACAACAAAAGCGCTTACTTTGTGATATCTCCTCTTGTATCAAACACAGACAGCTCAAAATTTCACCGAATGTGTTGATGACCAAGACCCACAAATCTGATGTGAAATGGCTTTTCTGCCATGTTGTGTTTAAGAGAAAACAGCAAATGCTCATTTTAGGCCAAAATGCATTGAAAGCAATGGAAACAACAAAAGCGCTAACTTTGTGATATCTCCTCTTGTAGCAAACACAGACAGCTCAAAATTTCACCAAATGTGTTGATGACCAAGACCCACAAATGTGATGTGAAATGGTTTTTCTCCCATGTTGCATTTAAGAGAAAACAGCAAATGCTCGTTTTAGGCCAAAATGCATTGAAAGCAATGGAAACATCAAAAGCGCATACTTTGTGATATCTCCTCTTGTTGCAAGCACAGACAGCTCAAAATTTCACCGAATGTGTTGAAGACCAAGACCCACAAATCTGATGTGAAATGGTTTTTCTCCCATGTTGTGTTTAAGAGAAAACAGCAAATGCTCATTTTAGGCGAAAATGCATTGAAAGCAATGGAAACAACAAAAGCGCATACTTTGTGATATCTCCTCTTGTAGCAAACACAGGCAGCTGAAAATTTCACCGAATGTGTTGAAGACCAAGACCCACAAATGGGATGTGAAATGGTTTTTCTCCCATGTTGCATTTAAAAGAAAACAGCAAATGCTCGTTTTAGGCCAAAATGCATTGAAAGCAATGGAAACAACAAAAGCACATACTTTGTGATATCTCCTCTTGTAGCAAACACAGACAGCTCAATATTTCACCAAATGTGTTGAAGACCAAGACCCACAAATGTGATGTGAAATGGTTTTTCTCCCATGTTGCGTTTAAGAGAAAACAGCAAATGCTCGTTTTAGGCCAAAATGCATTGAAAGCAATGGAAACAACAAAAGCGCATACTTTGTGATATCTCCTCTTGTTGCAAACACAGACAGCTCAAAATTTCACCGAATGTGTTGAAGACCAAGACCCACAAATCTGATGTGAAATGGTTTTTCTCCCATGTTGTGTTTAAGAGAAAAAAGCAAATGCTCATTTTAGGCCAAAATGCATTGAAAGCAATGGAAACAACAAAAGCGCTTACTTTGTGATATCTCCTCTTGTAGCAAACACAGACAGCTCAAAATTTCACAAAATGTGTTGAAGACCAAGACCCACAAATGTGATGTGATATGGTTTTTCTCCCATGTTGCGTTTAAGAGAAAACAGCAATTGCTCATTTTAGGCCAAAATGCATTGAAAGCAATGGAAACAACAAAAGCGCATACTTTGTGATATCTCCTCTTGTTGCAAACACAGACAGCTCAAAATTTCACCGAATGTGTTGAAGACCAAGACCCACAAATCTGATGTGAAATGGTTTTTCTCCCATGTTGTGTTTAAGAGAAAACAGCAAATGCTCATTTTAGGCCAAAATACATTTAAAGCAATGGAAACAACAAAAGCGCTTACTTTGTAATATCTCCTCTTGTATCAAACACAGACAGCTCAAAATTTCACCGAATGTGTTGAAGACCAAGACCCACAAATGTGATGTGAAATGGTTTTTCTCCCATGTTGCATTTAAGAGAAAACAGCAAATGCTCATTTTAGGCCAAAATGCATTGAAAGCAATGGAAACAACAAAAGCGCATACTTTGTGATATCTCCTCTTGTAGCAAACACAGACAGCTCAAAATTTCACAGAATGTGTTGAAGACCAAGACCCACAAATGTGATGTGATATGGTTTTTCTCCCATGTTGCGTTTAAGAGAAAACAGCAAATGCTTGTTTTAGGCAAAAATGCATTGAAAGCAATGGAAACAACAAAAGCGCATATTTTGTGATATCTCCTCTTGTATCGAACACAGACAGCTCAAAATTTCACCGAATGTGTTGAAGACCAAGACCCACAAATGTGATGTGAAATGGTTTTTCTCCCATGTTGTGTTTAAGAGAAAACAGCAATTGCTCATTTTAGGCCAAAATGCATTGAAAGCAATGGAAACAACAAAAGCGCATACTTTGTGATATCTCCTCTTGTTGCAAACACAGACAGCTCAAAATTTCACCGATTGTGTTGAAGACCAAGACCCACAAATCTGATGTGAAATGGTTTTTCTCCCATGTTGTGTTTAAGAGAAAACAGCAAATGCTCATTTTATCCGAAAATGCATTGAAAGCAATGGAAACAACAAAAGCGCATACTTTGTGATATCTCCTCTTGTAGCAAACACAGACAGCTGAAAATTTCACCGAATGTGTTGAAGACCAAGACCCACAAATGGGATGTGAAATGGTTTTTCTCCCATGTTGCATTTAAGAGAAAACAGCAAATGCTCATTTTAGGCCAAAATGCATTGAAAGCAATGGAAACTACAAAAGCGCATACTTTCTGATATCTCCTCTTGTAGCAAACACAGACAGCTCAATATTTCACCAAATGTGTTGAAGACCAAGACCCACAAATGTGATGTGAAATGGTTTTTCTCCCATGTTGCATTTAAGAGAAAACAGCAAATGCTCGTTTTAGGCCAAAATGCATTGAAAGCAATGGAAACAACAAAAGTGCATACTTTGTGATATCTCCTCTTGTTGCAAACACAGACAGCTCAAAATTTCACCGAATGTGTTGAAGACCAAGACCCACAAATCTGATGTGAAATGGTTTTTCTCCCATGTTGTGTTTAATAGAAAAAAGCAAATGCTCATTTTAGGCCAAAATGCATTGAAAGCAATGGAAACAACAAAAGCGCTTACTTTGTGATATCTCCTCTTGTAGCAAACACAGACAGCTCAAAATTTCACCAAATGTGTTGAAGACCAAGACCCACAAATGTGATGTGAAATGGTTTTTCTCCCATGTTGCATTTAAGAGAAAACAGCAAATGCTCATTTTAAGACAAAATGCATTGAAAGCATTGGAAACAACAAAAGCGCATACTTTGTGATATCTCCTCTTGTTGCAAACTCAGACAGCTCAAAATTTCACCAAATGTGTTGAAGACCAAGACCCACAAATGTGATTGAAATAGTTTTTCTCCTATGTTGCGTTTAAGAGAAAATAGCAAATGTTCGTTTTAGGCCAAAATGCATTGAAAGCAATGGAAACAACAAAAGCGCATACTTTGTGATATCTCCTCTTGTTGCAAACACAGACAGCTCAAAATTTCACCGAATGTGTTGAAGACCAAGACCCACAAATCTGATGTGAAATGGCTTTTCTCCCATGTTGTGTTTAAGAGAAAACAGCAAATGCTCATTTTAGGCCAAAATGCATTGAAAGCAATGGAAACAACAAAAGCGCTAACTTTGTGATAACTCCTCTTGTAGCAAACACAGACAGCGCAAAATTTCACCAAATGTGTTGAAGACCAAGACCCACAAATGTGATGTGAAATGGTTTTTCTCCCATGTTGCATTTAAGAGAAAACAGCAAATGCTCGTTTTAGGCCAAAATGCATGGAAAGCAATGGAAACAACAAAAGCGCATACTTTGTGATATCTCCTCTTGTTGCAAACACAGACAGCTCAAAATTTCACCGAATGTGTTGAAGACCAAGACCCACAAATCTGATGTGAAATGGTTTTTCTCCCATGTTGTGTTTAAGAGAAAACAGCAAATGCTCATTTTAGGCGAAAATGCTTTGAAAGCAATGGAAACAACAAAAGCGCATACTTTGTGATATCTCCTCTTGTAGCAAACACAGGCAGCTGAAAATTTCACCGAATGTGTTGAAGACCAAGACCCACAAATGTGATGTGAAATGGTTTTTCTCCCATGTTGCATTTAAGAGAAAACAGCAAATGCTCGTTTTAGGCCAAAATGAATTGAAAGCAATGGAAACAACAAAAGCACATACTTTGTGATATCTCCTCTTGTAGCAAACACAGACAGCTCAATATTTCACCAAATGTGTTGAAGACCAAGACCCACAAATGTGATGTGAAATGGTTTTTCTCCCATGTTGCGTTTAAGAGAAAACAGCAAATGCTTGTTTTAGGCCAAAATGCATTGAAAGCAATATAAACAACAAAAGCGCATACTTTGTGATATCTCCTCTTGTTGCAAACACAGACAGCTCAAAATTTCTCCAATTGTGTTGAAGACCAAGACCCACAAATCTGATGTGAAATGGTTTTTCTCCCATGTTGTGTTTAAGAGAAAACAGCAAATGCTCATTTTATCCGAAAATGCATTGAAAGCAATGGAAACAACAAAAGCGCATACTTTGTGATATCTCCTCTTGTAGCAAACACAGACAGCTGAAAATTTCACCGAATGTGTTGAAGACCAAGACCCACAAATGGGATGTGAAATGGTTTTTCTCCCATGTTGCATTTAAGAGAAAACAGCAAATGATCATTTTAAGACAAAATGCATTGAAAGCAATGGAAACAACAAAAGTGTATACTTTGTGATATCTCCTCTTGTAGCAAACACAGACAGCTCAAAATTTCACAGAATGTGTTGAAGACCAAGACCCACAAAAGTGATGTGAAATGGTTTTTCTCCCATGTTGTGTTTAAGAGAAAACAGCAAATGCTCATTTTAGGCCAAAATGCATTGAAAGCAATGGAAACTACAAAAGCGCATACTTTCTGATATCTCCTCTTGTAGCAAACACAGACAGCTCAATATTTCACCAAATGTGTTGAAGACCAAGACCCACAAATGTGATTGAAATGGTTTTTCTCCCATGTTGCATTTAAGAGAAAACAGCAAATGCTCATTTTAAGACAAAATGCTTTGAAAGCAATGGAAACAACAAAAGTGTATACTTTGTGATGTCTGCTCTTGTAGCAAACACAGACAGCTCAAAATTTCACAGAATGTGTTGAAGACCAAAACCCACAAAAGTGATGTGAAATGGTTTTTCTCCCATTTTGTGTTTAAGAGAAAACAGCAAATGCTTGTTTTAGGCCAAAATGCATTGAAAGCAATGGAAACAACAAAAGCGCTTACTTTGTGATATCTCCTCTTGTATCAAACACAGACAGCTCAAAATTTCACCGAATGTGTTGAAGACCAAGACCCACAAATCTGATGTGAAATGGTTTTTCTCCCATGTTGTGTTTAAGAGAAAACAGCAAATGCTCATTTTAGGCCAAAATGCATTGAAAGCAATGGAAACAACAAAAGCGCATACTTTGTGATATCTCCTCTTTAGCAAAGACAGACAGCTCAAAATTTCACAGAATGTGTTGAAGACCAAGACCCACAAATGTGATGTGAAATGGTTTTTCTCCCATGTTGCATTTAAGAGAAAACAGCAAATGCTCGTTTTTGGCCAAAATGCATTGAAAGCATTGGAAACAACAAAAGCGCATACTTTGTGATATCTCCTCTTGTTGCAAACTCAGACAGCTCAAAATTTCACCAAATGTGTTGAAGACCAAGACCCACAAATGTGATTGAAATAGTTTTTCTCCTATGTTGCGTTTAAGAGAAAATAGCAAATGTTCGTTTTAGGCCAAAATGCATTGAAAGCAATGGAAACAACAAAAGCGCATACTTTGTGATATCTCCTCTTGTTGCAAACACAGACAGCTCAAAATTTCACCGAATGTGTTGAAGACCAAGACCCACAAATCTGATGTGAAATGGCTTTTCTCCCATGTTGTGTTTAAGAGAAAACAGCAAATGCTCATTTTAGGCCAAAATGCATTGAAAGCAATGGAAACAACAAAAGCGCTAACTTTGTGATATCTCCTCTTGTAGCAAACACAGACAGCTCAAAATTTCACCAAATGTGTTGAAGACCAAGACCCACAAATGTGATGTGAAATGGTTTTTCTCCCATGTTGCATTTAAGAGAAAACAGCAAATGCTCGTTTTAGGCCAAAATGCATGGAAAGCAATGGAAACAACAAAAGCGCATACTTTGTGATATCTCCTCTTGTTGCAAACACAGACAGCTCAAAATTTCACCGAATGTGTTGAAGACCAAGACCCACAAATCTGATGTGAAATGGTTTTTCTCCCATGTTGTGTTTAAGAGAAAACAGCAAATGCTCATTTTAGGCGAAAATGCTTTGAAAGCAATGGAAACAACAAAAGCGCATACTTTGTGATATCTCCTCTTGTAGCAAACACAGGCAGCTGAAAATTTCACCGAATGTGTTGAAGACCAAGACCCACAAATGTGATGTGAAATGGTTTTTCTCCCATGTTGCATTTAAGAGAAAACAGCAAATGCTCGTTTTAGGCCAAAATGCATTGAAAGCAATGGAAACAACAAAAGCACATACTTTGTGATATCTCCTCTTGTAGCAAACACAGACAGCTCAATATTTCACCAAATGTGTTGAAGACCAAGACCCACAAATGTGATGTGAAATGGTTTTTCTCCCATGTTGCGTTTAAGAGAAAACAGCAAATGCTTGTTTTAGGCCAAAATGCATTGAAAGCAATATAAACAACAAAAGCGCATACTTTGTGATATCTCCTCTTGTTGCAAACACAGACAGCTCAAAATTTCACCAATTGTGTTGAAGACCAAGACCCACAAATCTGATGTGAAATGGTTTTTCTCCCATGTTGTGTTTAAGAGAAAACAGCAAATGCTCATTTTATCCGAAAATGCATTGAAAGCAATGGAAACAACAAAAGCGCATACTTTGTGATATCTCCTCTTGTAGCAAACACAGACAGCTGAAAATTTCACCGAATGTGTTGAAGACCAAGACCCACAAATGGGATGTGAAATGGTTTTTCTCCTATGTTGCATTTAAGAGAAAACAGCAAATGATCATTTTAAGACAAAATGCATTGAAAGCAATGGAAACAACAAAAGTGTATACTTTGTGATATCTCCTCTTGTAGCAAACACAGACAGCTCAAAATTTCACAGAATGTGTTGAAGACCAAGACCCACAAAAGTGATGTGAAATGGTTTTTCTCCCATGTTGTGTTTAAGAGAAAACAGCAAATGCTCATTTTAGGCCAAAATGCATTGAAAGCAATGGAAACTACAAAAGCGCATACTTTCTGATATCTCCTCTTGTAGCAAACACAGACAGCTCAATATTTCACCAAATATGTTGAAGACCAAGACCCACAAATGTGATTGAAATGGTTTTTCTCCCATGTTGTGTTTAAGAGAAAACAGCAAATGCTCATTTTAGGCCAAAATGCATTGAAAGCAATGGAATCAACAAAAGCGCTTACTTTGTGATATCTCCTCTTGTTGCAAACACAGACAGCTCAAAATTTCACCAAATGTGTTGAAGACCAAGACCCACAAATGTGATGTGAAATGGTTTTTCTCCCATGTTGCATTTAAGAGAAAACAGCAAATGCTCATTTTAAGACAAAATGCTTTGAAAGCAATGGAAACAACAAAAGTGTATACTTTGTGATGTCTCCTCTTGTAGCAAACACAGACAGCTCAAAATTTCACAGAATGTGTTGAAGACCAAGACCCACAAAAGTGTTGTGAAATGGTTTTTTTCCCATTTTGTGTTTAAGAGAAAACAGCAAATGCTCGTTTTAGGCCAAAATGCATTGAAAGCAATGGAAACAACAAAAGCGCTTACTTTGTGATATCTCCTCTTGTATCAAACACAGACAGCTCAAAATTTCACCGAATGTGTTGATGACCAAGACCCACAAATCTGATGTGAAATGGCTTTTCTGCCATGTTGTGTTTAAGAGAAAACAGCAAATGCTCATTTTAGGCCAAAATGCATTGAAAGCAATGGAAACAACAAAAGCGCTAACTTTGTGATATCTCCTCTTGTAGCAAACACAGACAGCTCAAAATTTCACCAAATGTGTTGATGACCAAGACCCACAAATGTGATGTGAAATGGTTTTTCTCCCATGTTGCATTTAAGAGAAAACAGCAAATGCTCGTTTTAGGCCAAAATGCATTGAAAGCAATGGAAACATCAAAAGCGCATACTTTGTGATATCTCCTCTTGTTGCAAGCACAGACAGCTCAAAATTTCACCGAATGTGTTGAAGACCAAGACCCACAAATCTGATGTGAAATGGTTTTTCTCCCATGTTGTGTTTAAGAGAAAACAGCAAATGCTCATTTTAGGCGAAAATGCATTGAAAGCAATGGAAACAACAAAAGCGCATACTTTGTGATATCTCCTCTTGTAGCAAACACAGGCAGCTGAAAATTTCACCGAATGTGTTGAAGACCAAGACCCACAAATGGGATGTGAAATGGTTTTTCTCCCATGTTGCATTTAAAAGAAAACAGCAAATGCTCGTTTTAGGCCAAAATGCATTGAAAGCAATGGAAACAACAAAAGCACATACTTTGTGATATCTCCTCTTGTAGCAAACACAGACAGCTCAATATTTCACCAAATGTGTTGAAGACCAAGACCCACAAATGTGATGTGAAATGGTTTTTCTCCCATGTTGCGTTTAAGAGAAAACAGCAAATGCTCGTTTTAGGCCAAAATGCATTGAAAGCAATGGAAACAACAAAAGCGCATACTTTGTGATATCTCCTCTTGTTGCAAACACAGACAGCTCAAAATTTCACCGAATGTGTTGAAGACCAAGACCCACAAATCTGATGTGAAATGGTTTTTCTCCCATGTTGTGTTTAAGAGAAAAAAGCAAATGCTCATTTTAGGCCAAAATGCATTGAAAGCAATGGAAACAACAAAAGCGCTTACTTTGTGATATCTCCTCTTGTAGCAAACACAGACAGCTCAAAATTTCACAAAATGTGTTGAAGACCAAGACCCACAAATGTGATGTGATATGGTTTTTCTCCCATGTTGCGTTTAAGAGAAAACAGCAATTGCTCATTTTAGGCCAAAATGCATTGAAAGCAATGGAAACAACAAAAGCGCATACTTTGTGATATCTCCTCTTGTTGCAAACACAGACAGCTCAAAATTTCACCGAATGTGTTGAAGACCAAGACCCACAAATCTGATGTGAAATGGTTTTTCTCCCATGTTGTGTTTAAGAGAAAACAGCAAATGCTCATTTTAGGCCAAAATACATTTAAAGCAATGGAAACAACAAAAGCGCTTACTTTGTAATATCTCCTCTTGTATCAAACACAGACAGCTCAAAATTTCACCGAATGTGTTGAAGACCAAGACCCACAAATGTGATGTGAAATGGTTTTTCTCCCATGTTGCATTTAAGAGAAAACAGCAAATGCTCATTTTAGGCCAAAATGCATTGAAAGCAATGGAAACAACAAAAGCGCATACTTTGTGATATCTCCTCTTGTAGCAAACACAGACAGCTCAAAATTTCACAGAATGTGTTGAAGACCAAGACCCACAAATGTGATGTGATATGGTTTTTCTCCCATGTTGCGTTTAAGAGAAAACAGCAAATGCTTGTTTTAGGCAAAAATGCATTGAAAGCAATGGAAACAACAAAAGCGCATATTTTGTGATATCTCCTCTTGTATCGAACACAGACAGCTCAAAATTTCACCGAATGTGTTGAAGACCAAGACCCACAAATGTGATGTGAAATGGTTTTTCTCCCATGTTGTGTTTAAGAGAAAACAGCAATTGCTCATTTTAGGCCAAAATGCATTGAAAACAATGGAAACAACAAAAGCGCATACTTTGTGATATCTCCTCTTGTTGCAAACACAGACAGCTCAAAATTTCACCGATTGTGTTGAAGACCAAGACCCACAAATCTGATGTGAAATGGTTTTTCTCCCATGTTGTGTTTAAGAGAAAACAGCAAATGCTCATTTTATCCGAAAATGCATTGAAAGCAATGGAAACAACAAAAGCGCATACTTTGTGATATCTCCTCTTGTAGCAAACACAGACAGCTGAAAATTTCACCGAATGTGTTGAAGACCAAGACCCACAAATGGGATGTGAAATGGTTTTTCTCCCATGTTGCATTTAAGAGAAAACAGCAAATGCTCATTTTAGGCCAAAATGCATTGAAAGCAATGGAAACTACAAAAGCGCATACTTTCTGATATCTCCTCTTGTAGCAAACACAGACAGCTCAATATTTCACCAAATGTGTTGAAGACCAAGACCCACAAATGTGATGTGAAATGGTTTTTCTCCCATGTTGCATTTAAGAGAAAACAGCAAATGCTCGTTTTAGGCCAAAATGCATTGAAAGCAATGGAAACAACAAAAGTGCATACTTTGTGATATCTCCTCTTGTTGCAAACACAGACAGCTCAAAATTTCACCGAATGTGTTGAAGACCAAGACCCACAAATCTGATGTGAAATGGTTTTTCTCCCATGTTGTGTTTAATAGAAAAAAGCAAATGCTCATTTTAGGCCAAAATGCATTGAAAGCAATGGAAACAACAAAAGCGCTTACTTTGTGATATCTCCTCTTGTAGCAAACACAGACAGCTCAAAATTTCACCAAATGTGTTGAAGACCAAGACCCACAAATGTGATGTGAAATGGTTTTTCTCCCATGTTGCATTTAAGAGAAAACAGCAAATGCTCATTTTAAGACAAAATGCTTTGAAAGCAATGGAAACAACAAAAGTGTATACTTTGTGATGTCTGCTCTTGTAGCAAACACAGACAGCTCAAAATTTCACAGAATGTGTTGAAGACCAAAACCCACAAAAGTGATGTGAAATGGTTTTTCTCCCATTTTGTGTTTAAGAGAAAACAGCAAATGCTCGTTTTAGGCCAAAATGCATTGAAAGCAATGGAAACAACAAAAGCGCTTACTTTGTGATATCTCCTCTTGTATCAAACACAGAAAGCTCAAAATTTCACCGAATGTGTTGAAGACCAAGACCCACAAAAGTGATGTGAAATGGTTTTTCTCCCATGTTGTGTTTAAGAGAAAACAGCAAATGCTCATTTTAGGCCAAAATGCATTGAAAGCAATGGAAACAACAAAAGCGCATACTTTGTGATATCTCCTCTTTAGCAAACACAGACAGCTCAAAATTTCACAGAATGTGTTGAAGACCAAGACCCACAAAAGTGATGTGAAATGGTTTTTCTCCCATTTTGTGTTTAAGAGAAAACAGCAAATGCTCATTTTAGGCCAAAATGCATTGAAAGCAATGGAAACAACAAAAGCGCTTACTTTGTGATATCTCCTCTTGTATCAAACACAGACAGCTCAAAATTTCACCGAATGTGTTGAAGACCAAGACCCACAAATCTGATGTGAAATGGTTTTTCTCCCATGTTGTGTTTAAGAGAAAACAGCAAATGCTCATTTTAGGCCAAAATGCATTGAAAGCAATGGAAACAACAAAAGCGCATACTTTGTGATATCTCCTCTTTAGCAAACACAGACAGCTCAAAATTTCACAGAATGTGTTGAAGACCAAGACCCACAAATGTGATGTGAAATGGTTTTTCTCCCATGTTGCATTTAAGAGAAAACAGCAAATGCTCGTTTTTGGCCAAAATACATTGAAAGCATTGGAAACAACAAAAGCGCATACTTTGTGATATCTCCTCTTGTTGCAAACTCAGACAGCTCAAAATTTCACCAAATGTGTTGAAGACCAAGACCCACAAATGTGATTGAAATAGTTTTTCTCCTATGTTGCGTTTAAGAGAAAATAGCAAATGTTCGTTTTAGGCCAAAATGCATTGAAAGCAATGGAAACAACAAAAGCGCATACTTTGTGATATCTCCTCTTGTTGCAAACACAGACAGCTCAAAATTTCACCGAATGTGTTGAAGACCAAGACCCACAAATCTGATGTGAAATGGCTTTTCTCCCATGTTGTGTTTAAGAGAAAACAGCAAATGCTCATTTTAGGCCAAAATGCATTGAAAGCAATGGAAACAACAAAAGCGCTAACTTTGTGATAACTCCTCTTGTAGCAAACACAGACAGCGCAAAATTTCACCAAATGTGTTGAAGACCAAGACCCACAAATGTGATGTGAAATGGTTTTTCTCCCATGTTGCATTTAAGAGAAAACAGCAAATGCTCGTTTTAGGCCAAAATGCATGGAAAGCAATGGAAACAACAAAAGCGCATACTTTGTGATATCTCCTCTTGTTGCAAACACAGACAGCTCAAAATTTCACCGAATGTGTTGAAGACCAAGACCCACAAATCTGATGTGAAATGGTTTTTCTCCCATGTTGTGTTTAAGAGAAAACAGCAAATGCTCATTTTAGGCGAAAATGCTTTGAAAGCAATGGAAACAACAAAAGCGCATACTTTGTGATATCTCCTCTTGTAGCAAACACAGGCAGCTGAAAATTTCACCGAATGTGTTGAAGACCAAGACCCACAAATGTGATGTGAAATGGTTTTTCTCCCATGTTGCATTTAAGAGAAAACAGCAAATGCTCGTTTTAGGCCAAAATGCATTGAAAGCAATGGAAACAACAAAAGCACATACTTTGTGATATCTCCTCTTGTAGCAAACACAGACAGCTCAATATTTCACCAAATGTGTTGAAGACCAAGACCCACAAATGTGATGTGAAATGGTTTTTCTCCCATGTTGCGTTTAAGAGAAAACAGCAAATGCTTGTTTTAGGCCAAAATGCATTGAAAGCAATATAAACAACAAAAGCGCATACTTTGTGATATCTCCTCTTGTTGCAAACACAGACAGCTCAAAATTTCACCAATTGTGTTGAAGACCAAGACCCACAAATCTGATGTGAAATGGTTTTTCTCCCATGTTGTGTTTAAGAGAAAACAGCAAATGCTCATTTTATCCGAAAATGCATTGAAAGCAATGGAAACAACAAAAGCGCATACTTTGTGATATCTCCTCTTGTAGCAAACACAGACAGCTGAAAATTTCACCGAATGTGTTGAAGACCAAGACCCACAAATGGGATGTGAAATGGTTTTTCTCCCATGTTGCATTTAAGAGAAAACAGCAAATGATCATTTTAAGACAAAATGCATTGAAAGCAATGGAAACAACAAAAGTGTATACTTTGTGATATCTCCTCTTGTAGCAAACACAGACAGCTCAAAATTTCACAGAATGTGTTGAAGACCAAGACCCACAAAAGTGATGTGAAATGGTTTTTCTCCCATGTTGTGTTTAAGAGAAAACAGCAAATGCTCATTTTAGGCCAAAATGCATTGAAAGCAATGGAAACTACAAAAGCGCATACTTTCTGATATCTCCTCTTGTAGCAAACACAGACAGCTCAATATTTCACCAAATGTGTTGAAGACCAAGACCCACAAATGTGATTGAAATGGTTTTTCTCCCATGTTGCATTTAAGAGAAAACAGCAAATGCTCATTTTAAGACAAAATGCTTTGAAAGCAATGGAAACAACAAAAGTGTATACTTTGTGATATCTCCTCTTGTAGCAAACACAGACAGCTCAAAATTTCACAGAATGTGTTGAAGACCAAGACCCACAAATGTGATGTGATATGGTTTTTCTCCCATGTTGCGTTTAAGAGAAAACAGCAAATGCTTGTTTTAGGCAAAAATGCATTGAAAGCAATGGAAACAACAAAAGCGCATATTTTGTGATATCTCCTCTTGTATCGAACACAGACAGCTCAAAATTTCACCGAATGTGTTGAAGACCAAGACCCACAAATGTGATGTGAAATGGTTTTTCTCCCATGTTGTGTTTAAGAGAAAACAGCAATTGCTCATTTTAGGCCAAAATGCATTGAAAACAATGGAAACAACAAAAGCGCATACTTTGTGATATCTCCTCTTGTTGCAAACACAGACAGCTCAAAATTTCACCGATTGTGTTGAAGACCAAGACCCACAAATCTGATGTGAAATGGTTTTTCTCCCATGTTGTGTTTAAGAGAAAACAGCAAATGCTCATTTTATCCGAAAATGCATTGAAAGCAATGGAAACAACAAAAGCGCATACTTTGTGATATCTCCTCTTGTAGCAAACACAGACAGCTGAAAATTTCACCGAATGTGTTGAAGACCAAGACCCACAAATGGGATGTGAAATGGTTTTTCTCCCATGTTGCATTTAAGAGAAAACAGCAAATGCTCATTTTAGGCCAAAATGCATTGAAAGCAATGGAAACTACAAAAGCGCATACTTTCTGATATCTCCTCTTGTAGCAAACACAGACAGCTCAATATTTCACCAAATGTGTTGAAGACCAAGACCCACAAATGTGATGTGAAATGGTTTTTCTCCCATGTTGCATTTAAGAGAAAACAGCAAATGCTCGTTTTAGGCCAAAATGCATTGAAAGCAATGGAAACAACAAAAGTGCATACTTTGTGATATCTCCTCTTGTTGCAAACACAGACAGCTCAAAATTTCACCGAATGTGTTGAAGACCAAGACCCACAAATCTGATGTGAAATGGTTTTTCTCCCATGTTGTGTTTAATAGAAAAAAGCAAATGCTCATTTTAGGCCAAAATGCATTGAAAGCAATGGAAACAACAAAAGCGCTTACTTTGTGATATCTCCTCTTGTAGCAAACACAGACAGCTCAAAATTTCACCAAATGTGTTGAAGACCAAGACCCACAAATGTGATGTGAAATGGTTTTTCTCCCATGTTGCATTTAAGAGAAAACAGCAAATGCTCATTTTAAGACAAAATGCTTTGAAAGCAATGGAAACAACAAAAGTGTATACTTTGTGATGTCTGCTCTTGTAGCAAACACAGACAGCTCAAAATTTCACAGAATGTGTTGAAGACCAAAACCCACAAAAGTGATGTGAAATGGTTTTTCTCCCATTTTGTGTTTAAGAGAAAACAGCAAATGCTCGTTTTAGGCCAAAATGCATTGAAAGCAATGGAAACAACAAAAGCGCTTACTTTGTGATATCTCCTCTTGTATCAAACACAGAAAGCTCAAAATTTCACCGAATGTGTTGAAGACCAAGACCCACAAAAGTGATGTGAAATGGTTTTTCTCCCATGTTGTGTTTAAGAGAAAACAGCAAATGCTCATTTTAGGCCAAAATGCATTGAAAGCAATGGAAACAACAAAAGCGCATACTTTGTGATATCTCCTCTTTAGCAAACACAGACAGCTCAAAATTTCACAGAATGTGTTGAAGACCAAGACCCACAAAAGTGATGTGAAATGGTTTTTCTCCCATTTTGTGTTTAAGAGAAAACAGCAAATGCTCATTTTAGGCCAAAATGCATTGAAAGCAATGGAAACAACAAAAGCGCTTACTTTGTGATATCTCCTCTTGTATCAAACACAGACAGCTCAAAATTTCACCGAATGTGTTGAAGACCAAGACCCACAAATCTGATGTGAAATGGTTTTTCTCCCATGTTGTGTTTAAGAGAAAACAGCAAATGCTCATTTTAGGCCAAAATGCATTGAAAGCAATGGAAACAACAAAAGCGCATACTTTGTGATATCTCCTCTTTAGCAAACACAGACAGCTCAAAATTTCACAGAATGTGTTGAAGACCAAGACCCACAAATGTGATGTGAAATGGTTTTTCTCCCATGTTGCATTTAAGAGAAAACAGCAAATGCTCGTTTTTGGCCAAAATGCATTGAAAGCATTGGAAACAACAAAAGCGCATACTTTGTGATAT
>JAUIMM010003255.1:0-29792 GCA_031769625.1 Taudactylus pleione | reverse complement strand
CCTCGTGGAGCAACGGAATCACGACCGTTCTCCTCGCCCCCAACAAAGGCTGCGTCCGCGGTAGCTGTGCGGTGGTCGATCTCCTTCCCGCCGCCAACAAAACCAGAATCCTGAATAATCAATACGGGTTCGGACTCGGATTTCGAAATGGCGGAGGCGACGGATACCCTTCCAACATCCTTGGCGTTCTTTCCCTCATGCGTCAAGTTCTGGCCGACGCGAAATCACTCGCCGATGGCGTCGAACTCAACAAAGAAAAGACCAAGCCTTACTGGATGAAATCGCTGGAAGACCTCAAACCGTTGGTTACTGGCACGCGACCCGGAATCTTCGAAGCCAACATCGATCGCGAAATCGAACGCTCCCTTCGAATCGGTGGTGAATTTGGCTTCCCAGTCATGATCGCCGGAGGACGCGACGCCTATAAGATGGCATCCACGCTTACCTCCAACAAGGTCTCGGTTCTTTACGCTCTCGACAACTTAACCGAACCATCCGTTGAACCCGACAAATCAAGCACCGAAGTCGCCGATCAAACCCCGGTCGAGTACAAAAAGGAGCGCCACGATCGATGGAACGAACAAATGGGTGGGGTCGCCGCCATGGCAAAATCCGGCGTTCGATTCGCCTTCAGCTCCGGAGCAAGCCCTAGCGAATATCTCGACAACGTTCGAAAATTCATCAAATTCGGGTTCGACAAGAACCTCGCCCTCAAGGCCATGACCGTCGATGCCGCCAGCATCCTCGGCCTTGGCGACCAGCTCGGAACAATCTCCATGGGTAAACAAGCAAATCTCGTCATGATGTCGGGCGACTTCGCCGACGGATCAAGCAAGGTCGAACGAGTCTGGATCGCCGGAAACCCGGTCCTCGCCCCTAAGGAGGCCGGAAAGTGAGACTTGCCGCCTTCTCAATCGTCTTCTTCGCTGGCGTCGCCAACGCCCAGTTCCCCATCGAACTCGAAGCCAACCGAAAGCCGACAACCGTCACCCACGGTAACGTCCTCTTTACTCACGCCCGAATCTTGACCGCGACTCACGGCACGCTCGAAGACTCCGATATCCTGGTTCAAAACGGCAAGATCGCCAAACTCGGACGCGGACTCGTGGCCCCGTCCGGAACCCTGACCATCGACACCAAAGGCAAAGTTATCGCTCCCGGAATCATCGACGGCCATTCTCACCGAGCCGCTGACGGAACCAACGAAGGCGCGGAAAGCATCTCGGCCGAGACCCGAATGGGCGACCTCTTAAACATGTCGTCCCTATCGGCTTGGCAAGCCCTAGCGAGCGGGCACACAAGTGCCCTGATCCTACACGGCAGCGCCAACGCAGTCGGCGGCCAAAGCGTCGTCATCAAGTACAAGTACGGCAAAACCGGCGACGAGGCCAAAATCTCAGATGCCCCGCGCATGATCAAATTCGCTCTCGGCGAAAACGTAACGCGAAAGAGCAGTACCAACAACACTCGATTCCCAACCACCCGAATGGGCGTCGAATCGGTTTATCGCCACGCCTTTACCGAAGCCAAACAGTACAAAAAAGACTGGGACGACTTCAACTCGGGCAAGAGCACGAAAAGCCCCGACGTGACCTTCGCCTCGAAACGTTCCGAGACATCTTGGACCGCAAAGTCTGGGTGCAATGCCACAGCTACCGTAGCGACGAAATGCTGATGATGGTCCGACTAAGCCAAGAATTTGGCTTCAAAATCGGCGCGATGCAGCACGCCCTTGAAGCCTACAAGATCGCGCCTGAGCTGGCAAAAGCCGGCGTCGGAATCTCGATCTTCATCGACGAATGGTCCTTCAAACAAGAAGGCTACGACGCGATTCCTTGGAACGCAGCCATCTGTAAAAAGGCTGGCGTCAATGTCTCGATCAACACCGACGGACTCAGCGGAACAACCGCCCTCAACATCGACGCCGCCAAGACCATGCGCTTTGGCGGTTTCACCGAAGAAGAAGCCCTCCAAACGATCACCATTAACCCCGCCAAAGAATTGGGAATCGACCATCGAACCGGTAGCATCGAAGTCGGAAAAGACGCCGATCTCGTCATGTGGGACGGCCATCCGCTCAGCGTGTACTCCAAGTGCGCCATGACGATGATCGAAGGCGATGTCTATTTCGAGCGACGAGACGCGTTCGGAATCGATGCCACATCGACCACCAAGCAACGACTCGATCGCAAGGTCAATAAAGCCGAAAACGATCGAATTCCGGCGAAATCAAACATTTACGCCATCGTCGGTGCAACCGTCCACCCGATCACCGGTCCCGAAATCAAAAACGGAACCGTGGTTATCAAAGACGGCAAGATTGACTCCGTCGGAGCCGATGTCAACGTTCCATCCGGCGCGTCGGTCGTCAACGGAAGCGGACTCCACGTCTATCCCGGCTTCATCGACGGTCAATCGTCGATTGGCCTGATGGAAATTAGCCCGATTCCCGTCATGAACGACAACCGAGAGTTTGGTTCGCTCAACGCCGATCTCGACTCCCTCACCAACCTCTGGTGTGAGAGCGCCCACTTCGCCCCGGCGAGATTCAACGGCGTCACCAACGCCTTTTCGGCCCCAACCGGAGGCACAATCTCTGGCCAAGGCGCGGTGATCAACACTGACGGCTACACCACCGAGGAATTCGGCGTTGCTCGCAAAGCCGGGCTCATCGTGAACTTTGGCGGCGGGCGCGGAAGACCCCAGTTCGATCTCTGTGACATGGTCGATACGTCGATCCTGTACGGCGGCGCGGGCAAGACCGGCGTCATGGACGGTAAGGTCGGCGACGAAAAGCTCACGCTCCAGCAGCTTGAGGACTACTACGACTTCTTGGGTGGACGCACGCCAGTTCAAGATTTCGGACCACCTCAAGGCGGAGGAGGAGGCACAGACCGAGCCGTCGAAGCCTACTTCGACAAAGCGACCAAGTACATGTTGGACCGCAAGATCGATTCCTCAACTCCGATTGATTTGGGATTAGAAGCGATGATTCCGTATCTCAAGGGCGAAAAGGTTGTGATCCTCTCGACCAGAAATGCGTCTTCGATCCGGTCGGCCGTCGCGTTCGCCCAGAAGTATCGCCTCAAAGCCGCCCTCGCCGGAGCCAACGAGGCCTGGAAAGAAACCGCGCTTCTCAAGAAATCGGGAATTCCGGTTATCATCTCTCCCGCCGGCGCAAGCACCCTCGGTGCGAACAACACTGACAACCCTTGGGATCCTTACGATACGCCGTACGTTAAGGCCGGGCTCCTCGCTAAAGCAGGCATCAAGTTCTGCTTCCAAGCCGGAGAAGGCTCTGAAACCATGATGTTGCCGTTCAAAGTCGGCGAGCATTGTGCCTACGGCCTGTCACGAGACGACGCGCTCAAGGCGCTGACCATTAACGCGGCGCAAATCTTCGGCGTTCAAGACAAACTAGGTTCGATCGAACCCGGCAAGATGGGCAACATCATCGTCACCGATGGCGACCCATTTGAGCTCACGACGACGATGCGATACGTGTTTATCGCCGGTCAACCAAGAAAACTCGTCAGCAAGCACACAATGCTTCGCGACAAGTATATAGAAAGGCTGAAGTAGTGATTGGTTTGGAGTTGGGAGCGATTTCTCCCAGCTCCTGATCAATTCCCAAATTAGTTAAGAAGGAGCTGAATAACGCTACTCCCTCAGGGGAGTCGGTGAGTCGGACCATAGGGCGAACCGGTGGGGGTGCTCTTCAGAACTCAGATTGATTGACAAACCGATCTTTAGATACCCCTAACTCCTGACTCCCAACTAGTTTTTAAGCTTAAAATCCATCCCATCGACGACAGTGTGCAACGCGCTCCGGAGCGCCGTAAGCTTCGTCTTATCTTTCGCCATTAGCGAAAAATTCAGTCGATAGGTCGTCCAATCCAACTTATAGTCCTCGCCGTCTGGTCGTGAGTTTCGAAATCCGATCCAGTTCGTCATTCGGATTGTCGTAAAACCGGGCAGATTCATATACTTTGGATTTCGCTGAAGCGACGGCATCGGCACTCTCGACTTGAGAAGGGTAACCGTGATCTTCCCGTCCGCCGACGTAATGTCACCCGAACCAAATGTGCCTTCGGTGAATCCATCAGGTAGCTGAGATGTGACCCAACCAACTCGAGCCGGAATCTTTTGATCGGCGGCATAAACGGGAATCTTAAATCCTTTGCCGGGGTGTCCAAGGATGAGCGCGAGGGCTAATGAAGTGTTCATCTTAATAGTTACCTATGCCAAGTATGGACAATCTGTCGCGAAAACTGCAAAAGGCCTATGTGCTTGGCTTCATTGAATAGAGCCGTAAAACGTTACTAAGAACCTTCCTTAAGATTCAGCTTTTCAAAGACATCTCCGCCGAAGACCTTACTTGCCTCCTCCAATTTGCCCCGGTTCAAGCCTGAATGCAGATGGAAGGCACCAGAAACATCGATGCCTGCGCAGGTGTAGCAGATAGACACGACGACCCTCTGCTTGCCTTTCGTTGCAATGATAAAGTGGTGCGGGATGAAGCACATGGTGCTCGGGTCAGGATCGTGGGGACGTTCTTTCAAATAAGCTGTCAGTTCGCCCCGCTTTTCTTTCGGAATCTCCTGAATAAAATTGGGACCGAAGTTGCCATTCTCCTTGACAAACTGGTGAGGATCGGCCTGATCGTCCCCATAAGGGAAGTCGATGAGTGAGCCACTTGCCAGGGTCTCCACCTTGTCGGCACTCTGAATAAAGTCGAACACCGGTTGCCACTTTGCTGGATCGTAAGACGCATGCGGTCTTGCCAACACCCGATAGCCAAAAATACACCCGAGGACCAGAACTCCCAAAAAGATTAATTTCAGGCCTTTCATAACGATTATTGCTCCGACTCATTCGGCGTTTGGGCCGTATGACCGCGCCTCCACAGAATATACCAATAGCCGCCGCCCATCATTCCCAGACCAAGCAACGTTAACATTGCCACCCGAATGATCGAATCGAGTTCACTCAGATCGACCACGAACACCTTCGCAACCGTCGTCGCAAAAACCGCCAACGCCCAGTACCGCAAGAATCGCCGATTGAGCTTAAAGCCCACCACGATCAAGAACACCGCAAAGATGACCCACGCCGCCGTGTACGAAGCCACGTTATTCAAACCAATCCACGGCCGCATCGACTCTTGCCGTAAGAATAACGTCGACAAAAACCAACCGGGAATAACGCAAAGCGCAGTAAACGCACCTTCGTTTGGCTCCTGGCGCGGCGTCAACACGTAAAGGAAGCCTAGTGCCACCGTCGGAATCAAAAGCAAGATCGGACTCAGCCACGACGGGGAACCACCCGTCGTCAGCGAAGCCCCCGAGCAGGCCGCCACGACAAAAGAGGCCCAGCTTAAGATCAAATTAGCCGAACGCCGATTTCGAACCAAGAACCCAATCCAAATCGCGTTCAACAACCCGAGCGAGAAGTAGGTCGCGGTCTCCTTCGTCAGGCCCAAGATATGGTTGATTCCCGCAAGATGCATCAACCGTACGAAGAATGCCGACATCGCAAGTCCGGCAAACACCATCAGCGGCTCCTGATACGATTTGTCCTGATTATCCGAGAGATACTTACTTCCCATCAGCACGCTGCTCGCCGCCAGAAGAACTAAAACCGGACTCATCCAATGCGGAGCAAGTTCCGGCTCAAGCATCAGCGCCAAGACTCCAATCCAGGTGGTCATGATCGTACTGAGCACGAGCACGCCCCTCCGTTTGCTCAGGAAGCCAACTAGCATCGAACCGAGTCCGGCTAAGCCGAGCCCCAGCGAGTTGACATCCTCGACGTGCAGAGTCGTATTTCCATTCCCAAGCGCAATATTGATGCCTCGGATGAACACCGCAATCAACAGCGAACCACCCACGAACAGCGAAATCTCTTGCGCATTCTTATCGTCACGGCGCAGCACAAACCGAACGTTGAGGCAGACCGCCGCCACATAAACCGCAAGCAGGTAGTACTCAAGCGCCGGAGCCAATCTCACAAAAACGAGATCCTGACCGCCACCGGAAGATGCGAAATAGAAGGCAACCGACACGAATGCCGTGATCGAGCCGAGGAGGTAAAGCGCCCATCGCGGGAATCGATTGCCGATTCCCAAAACGATCGCACCCGCCGTTGCCGCCGAAAGCAGAGTGATGTGTCCTGAATTCAACCCGGTCGAACTAAGCAGAATATTGGCCGCGCGGACAAACCCACCGACCAGCAACGCTCCCCCAAACAGCAGGGCTGCTTCCTGGGCATCCGCATGATGTCGGCGCATGAGAAACCGAACCGCGAGAACAACCGCCGTCGCCAAAACCGCCAGATGGAAAAGCTCAAGAATTTCGCCCATCCGAACGAACGAAAGTCCTTGCATCGATGAAGCAAGATACCAAGCCAGCGACACCGCAATCGAAATCGAACCGACAAACCAAATCGCCAGTCGCTGATATCGATTGGCAACCAAAAGAACGATCGCACTCGCAAGCCCTAAAGCCAAAGTATTGGCTTGAGAAAACGGCAACGAAGTAACCACTACGTTAAAGCCGCGAACGAAAAAGGCAACCAACAACGCCCCACCAACCAAAATCGCCCAATCCTGAATGTCCTT
This sequence comes from Taudactylus pleione, assembly GCA_031769625.1. Taxonomy (NCBI): domain Eukaryota; kingdom Metazoa; phylum Chordata; class Amphibia; order Anura; family Myobatrachidae; genus Taudactylus; species Taudactylus pleione. Next base: position 23,173 of record JAUIMM010003255.1, on the reverse strand, counting down.
AATCTTGTTCGGCAAGGCATACCGAATATTGAGTGCCGTAGTCGCGGCCAGAACCGAGAGCAGAAGCATCTCCAGCGGCGGCGAGAAGTGCGCCAAAACGACCTCGTTCTTATCGGGGAAGTACAAGTACGCTACGAGCGAGAAAATAAACGTCCCTAAACTGACCGCCCAAACCGCCACCAGTTGGTACCGAATCGCGACCAAAATCAAAGCCAATGCCTCGATTCCATACGCAAACGCGGCCACGTTTTGGGTGAATCCGATGGGCACGATCACCGCGAAAACGATCAGACCACCCAGCCAAGTCGCATTCCGCGCCTTCTCGTTTTCTTGAATCGCGTAGCCGATTCCTGCCGCGATCGCGGCTAAGACGATCGCGTGTAGCGAGCCTTTGTGACCGGTATCGATCGCAATCGCAAAGAACCCGGTGAGCACCAGCATGATCGTCTGGATCGCCGCATGCTTGTCAAACTCTGAAGGTTTGAAAACCTTTCCGCACGAATAAAGCGCGATCGCACAGTTGAGGTACGTGGCCCCAACCCGCCAAAACTGGTCGAAGTGCGACGTCGTCGCCGGGATCAACGCCGCCGTCGAAACCACCCACATCAAACCGGCCATCCCGTTCCATTTGTTGCGAATAATGATCGCCGCGCACGGAGCCAAAATGAGGAAATGCAAGGCGAAGTCGAGCATCGCCTTATCTTTGTGCATCGGCATCATTGCCGCGACAAGGCCACCCAGCATACCGATGGTTAAGAAGCTCTTGCTAGATCGCCAAAAGGCAAATCCGAGGTTCGCCATGCTAAGCAGCATGTACATCGCGACCAGCGGCTCACCTTCGTAAAGGTGCTTGTAGGCATAGCCCGCTGCGAAGCTGGCGTAAAGTCCAAACGAGCCAATACCAACCATCAGCTGGCCAAAATCCTCGCGTTCGTCCCGCTTCTTAAGTCCAATGCCGATGAAAGCCAGACAAGTCATAATCTCGCTGGCAAATTGAACCGGCGGAGTCAGCTTTCCTCGACTGATCATAATCGCCACCCCGAACAAGATCGCGATAACGATGACAACCGCACCCCCGCGGAGCAGGCCGTTGATGCCGAACTTATATTCGATGTCGTCGGCGCTCGGCGGTGGTGGCAACGTAAATTGAGATTTAGACGAAGTAGGGGTAGGCGGTATCGGTGGGGCCGCGCTTGCCGCGGCAGACGGAGCAGAAGCTAACCGAGCCTGGGCTGCTTCCATATTCTCCCGCATGTATTCGGGAATCTTTGGCTTGATCTGCTCCCGTTCATGCGCCACGATCGGTTCAGTCGGAGGCACAGCAATAATCGGCGGCGGACCAGAAACAATCAACGGGTCCGGAACGACCGTCGGCTCGACCGGTGCCGGAGGTACATAGGGAGAAACCGCTGGCTCTACCGGAGTCGGCGGAATCGCAACCATTTCCTTTTTCGGATGGAGCTCGTCCTCGATCCACTTCAATCGCAGTAGGATCGCATTGATACTGACTTCAAGGTCCTGAAGTCTCCCTTCGATGTCCCCGTTTCTCATGCTCTTTGGTCATCTTATGCTGATCGGCCTCACAAGGCAAATCATGACGACTTGAGGAGAAAGACAAACAAATCATAAATTTGGTGCCACAAAATTCTGCGGCACCAAAACTAGTGGTGCACGCTGCACTCGTCGTCAACCGACGAATAAAACGCAAACCACTCGGGATCGATCGACGCCTTCAGCTTATCGTAACCCCGCTGAGCATCCTCAAACGACATCGTTGGATTGCTCCACTTAAGTCCCTTCGCCGTCAACATCATGTCGAAAAACTCGACGTTGCGAGTCAAACCGCGAACCTGTTCACTGCCCGGACCGAATGCTGAAACCAAAACGTGCTCGGACGTGTGATTCAGCGATGTCCAACCCACCTTCGTATAATTCTGCAAAACCAACGCGACCGCTGAGAGCTTCCACCTTGTAGCTCAAGGTCGGCAAAAAGTGACTTCCCGTTGATTGCGTCCGAGATAATCGTCGCTTCCTTCGGCTTCAACTGAATCGCAAGCTTCGCCTCGACTACATCTTGAACTGTCTTATCCGTCGCCGTCTTTCCAATCATGTCGAAGATCGGTTGGTACGAAGCCGTATGCTTGGCCACGCTGACCAGCCCCTTCGTAGCATCGAAATACTCGTTGCCCGCGCCGTTCAACGAAGGACCGCCTGTCGCGTGATCGGCGGTGACGATGACCAACGTATTGCCATCCTTTTCGGCAAACTCGATCGCAACCTTAACCGCGTCCTCAAACGCCATTTGATCGTGAATCTGCGCTGCTGTGTCGTTCGCGTGACCCGCGTGGTCGACTTTTCCGCCTTCGATCTGCAACAAGAATCCCTTCGAAGAGCCCTTCAGGTTTTCAATTGCGGTGTGCGCCATCTCAGCCAGCGTCGGAACCTTCCGTGCCGTCTCTGGGTCGTTGTCTCGGTCCACCGAGTAAGGAATGTGGCTGTCCGAGAAGATTCCCAAAATCTTGTCCGCTTTCAGGTTCAAAACGCTGTCTCGATCCTTAACGACTTTGAATCCCTTTTTCTCAAATTCGCCATACAGGTCTTTCTTGTCCTTCCGCTTGGCCGCGTTGAAGAACCGGTCACCACCACCCATTAAAACACTGACTCCCGAAGCCAAATGCTGCTCGGCGATGAGCGGCTCAAGATCGCGGTCGATGATGTTGATCGCAAAACCTGAAGGAGTCGCGTGAGTCATCGTCGTTGTGGTGACAAGACCAACTTTGACCCCCGCCTCGATCATTAGACTCGTCAACGTTCTCAACGGAGTCTTGTCGGGGTACATATTGATCATCCCATTCCAGATTCGGCGTCCACTTCCCCAAGTCGATGCCGCCGCCGCCGAGTCGGTTACCACCGAACTCAAAGACCGCGTTTCTTGAAGACCAGTAAACACATCCGGACGATCCATTAACGCCGCCCAGTACGACGATTTCTTGCCCAACGCCAACTTCTGATACTCGTCGCAGATCGCAACCGTCTGGTGCGACATGCCGTCCGCAACCATAAAGATGATGTTCTTCGGTCGCTTCCCTTTCCATTGCCCGGCCGTATAGCTTCCTGCAAACGGAATCGCGGTCGCCGCAACTCCGGCAGCTCCGAGGGAAAGAATGGAACGACGCGAAAGACTCATGCGACTAGTTTATCGCGGGGGAATGTTAAGAGAGAGCGAAGAAGCCCTCAGTCAACAGTCATCAGAAAGAAGAAATCTGAGGACTGATGACCGAAGACTGATGACTAACTAATCCGTCCCCCTCGCCTTGCACCTCAACCGATGCATATCCACCCGCTAAAGCAACCTCTTCAGAGGAACGAAGTTCCCAAAGAGAGGTCGGTGAGCGATTTCGATTGAATTCAATCGAAAATGTGAGCGAACCGGGTGAGGCGAGTCAAACTATCGAGCTTGATCAACCACTTCTTCAGCGGCTAACGGCTGACGGCAAACTGCCAACGCCCCTAATCAGTCCCCCTCGCCTTGCACCTCAACCGATGCATATCCACCGCCCCAAACTCGGGCTTCGGCTTCCTCGCCGCCCGATCCGGTAACGTCGGAAACGGCTTTGACGGCAAAGTCTGGTACCAATACGCCACGCTCGACAAGTCCAAAACCAAACAATTCGCGTGCCCATGCTCGATACTCGCCCGAAGCGACTTCTTAAACCGAATCGGATCCTCAAAGTGGAACCGATAAACGTGGGTCCGACCTAACCAGCCGTAGCGCGGTGAGTCGTTGCCCTTGCCCGGGGCTCGCGCCGTACCAAAATAGGGATGCGTATAAACCTCGTCCGGGCACCAACTTTGGTTAAAGTAGTCCTCGGTCCCGGTTCCGTGCGCACTGCCCGGCCATGGCTCACCGTCGACCATAAACATGTCGTCGCCCTCGCCGTACCAAATCGGAGTGTCGCTCTGGATGTAGTAATTCACCCCGACAAAGTGCCCGCGGCCAGTCGGTTCGCAAAACACATAGTTGTTTTTGTCCGACGGGTTGTTCTGAAATTTGCCGAACGTTTCCCACTCATTCTCCTTTCCGGTGCCGTCTTCGGGAGTTGTGGTTTCCTGGTTGTACCAAGCGTGGAAGCAGGCAGTGTCGGCTGGAAGTGACGGGTGATTTTCGTAGTCGACGTAGTAGTAAAAGTGCTTCACATCGATGTCGGAATCGTTCTCGAGGGTGATGCGGGCGTTCTTATGAAACGGCATCGGGAAGTAGCTGACAAGCGATCGACCCTCGACCGGAGTCGCGGCCAAGGGTAACGTCTGATACACGTAGCGAGTGCCCCAGCCTTGCCCAAAGAAATCCCCAATCGGAGCCTCCACGCTTGGGTGATCCTGATCGTCCCAATACATGCGTAAGATCAGGTTTCGGCGGCTGTCCGGGTCGTCGTGGTGAAAGGTACACCAGATGTGGGTGACGATTCCCGGGTGGTCCATCGCCGCAAGCGTCACCGTCGTTCCGGCCGGAATCGGAATGTTGTCGCCGTTGCCGCCGCTGCGGTCGTAACTGGAAATTCGATGCGTCGTCGCATCGACGAGCTTGGCAATATTCGCCAAAGGACCTTGACTCATTTCACCGGTATGTTACCGTCGGTGCGGAGGAACGAAGTTCCCTAGCGTCCCGCCTGCATTATCTTCGCTCAAAGCTTTAGCTTGTAGACCCCAAAATTCTCGGTTTCTTCGATCGTCTCGACCTGACCATTCAGACCCGCCAGACGAGACTTGCGCGTGAAGAAAGTTTTTGGAGGAACGGCGACTGATACTTTCGCTTGCATACCAGGTCGAACAGTTGGAGTGTATTCCATTATTGGCATCAAGTCTTTCTCGTCATCGGTCTCCAGAACCTCATGATTCAGATACATGATCAGCGACGGCAGGCTCGTCTCGTTAAGCTTCGTCGTCCCCGTGTTCAGCGCCTTCTCTTGCCGACCAATCTGATACAAAACTTCGATTTCAGGATGCTTTCGCACCAACGCCTGAGCCTCGTTTTGCCCTAACTTCACATACGCGTACTGCTGCAGCGGATTCAAAACAAGAACCAAAAGCAGCCCGATTCCCATCATCATCTCCGGCTGCCAACGAATCCTCGGATTCTGCCCCATCCGCTTCCCGACCAACATCGCCATCGGCGGAATCACAGGCAAGACGTAATGAACCAACTTGGCTCCGCTGATCGTAAAGAACACGAAAATTACCAATGCCCATGTGGCCAAAAAACGAGCGAACGAATCATCGATATTTTCCTTCGAAAACGCCTTCCGCTCGATCCATCCCCACGGAAAAACCGCCAGCAAGATAATCGGAATATAAAACGGAAGCCCGATCAACCCGATCGAGTGCGCCTTGTCACCACCCAAAAACCGACCGACGTTCTGCTCGATCAAAAACTTCTGCACGAACTCACCCCGGTTCGCCAAATAGCACGGCACGTACCAACTTGCAATCGCCGCGAACATCACCAAAGTCCCTACTAACCAATAACCTTTCAACTGAGCCCGAAGTGGCGGATCACGCCACAGGGCAATGACGGCGACGCCGATGAACAAAATAATCGCCACCGGCCCCTTCGCCAAAACTCCCAAACCCAAACAGAACGCAGTCAGAATTCGCCATCGCCGATCCCCCACCAACGACTCGTAAAAGCTCAAAAACGCCGTCGTCAACGCCAAATTCAGCGGAGCGTCGGTCATCATCTGCCGTCCCAACGCAATCACCAAAATGCTGGTACCGAGACAAAAGATCGTCGATGCCTTGATCTCGTCGTCATCATAGCGCTTCTTCATAAAGAAACCGCAAACGACAAACAGCAAAATGGTGCAGATCACCGATGGCAAGCGTGGACCGAAATCCATGCCAAACAGCATCATGCACGGCTTGGCCAGCCAGTACAGCAAAATCGGCTTCTCAAACCAAGGATGGCCGTTAAAGAACGGCGTGATCCACTCATGTCTGCGGTTCATCTCGGCGACAACCGCGCCGTAAAACCCTTCATCGACGTCGAAAAGGCCCGTCATCCACCAGCCAAACAACGGCAGGCAGGCAAAGAATAGGGCGAGACGAGATGGTAACCCCCTATTCATTGGCGACAGTTTACCGGTCGCACGGTTACTTTCTTTTTACGATCCGGAGGATCGAATAAAGTTGCCAGAGTGTCATTGCGACGAAGGAGCGATGACCCCTGGAAATCAAAGCAATACTAAAAGTCCGAGGAGCGGAGTGGAGATGCGAAGCATCCAAACGCCATTATGGCGGCAAATTGAGAATTGATCGACCACCAAGTTCCTGCCATGTGAGGTGAGCATCTCAAAGGCCATCTCCGAGATGACGAGGTGGATGATTCTTACTCCGAGGCTCTCCTCCAAGCCGTCAGCGTATGCCCGCTGCCCGACTCCGACGTAAACTCCGTCGGCCTCGGAGCCCCTGGCGCCGCCATGCAAAAGGTCGCCACCCCATCGACCAACTGGTAAATCCCAAGCTGAATCTTCCCCTTCATCGGACCCGTCTGCCCCAAATAATCGATCTGATTTCCATCATGGATTCTTGCCAGCGCATCGACCATCGGCGAGCCAAACGTGACCTTCACATGATTGCCGGTGCAGACACGCTTTCCGTATGCCAAAAAGCTATCCGGTAATGGCTCCCCGTTGTTGACCACCGAAAGCGGGCACCACTCGCCTTGCAAGTCGGCAAACTCCGGCGAGACCTCGACAAAATCCGCCGGGTCCCCCGAAGCAACCTCAGGTACCGGTGGCTGCGGAGTCGCGACCGTAATTGACGCCGTCAAACTCTCCCGCCGAAGATGCTCCAGCGCATGCATCGGCGAACCGTTCGTGTTAAATTCCAACGGACGAGAAGCCCCCACGAGCCCCAAGCAAAAGGTCAAATCGTCACCCTTCAACTCAAAGATCCCATAGCAAAACTGTCCCGCGTGAGGCCCTTCGATAAAGTGAATATCGATCTCCTTCGGATTTGCTTCGATATTAATCGCAAACTCGCCCAAATAATCACCCTCCGGTGAAAGAGTGTTGAATCGATCACCATTCATCACGATCTTGCTGTTGCCAATCATCCCCGTAGGAATCGCGTTTCCGCCCACTTCGAGACTCACAAAGCCCCAAGTCCCTTCCAGGGCGTTAAGCGTATCGACGTGGTGCACGAGCTTTGGCCAACTTTCAAAGCTATTCTGCCGAGCCGTCACAAGCTGGGCATCCGAAAGCTTAAAGGCCGCCAAAGACTTGTCGGGATGATGGTCTGCGAAAGCAGAAACTGCTCCAGATTCCTGATTCTGGATCGCGGTGAGAAGGGATTTTGCCTGCCCCTTAAGATGTTCGAGATTCGGCCGAGTCGGAAGTTTCTTATTCATATTTCCTCTATGCAAATGCCCGCGATCTGCTAACAGGCGCACAAAGGTGCGTGATATTGAGTTCGTATGATAGGCAGGTTAAACCCTTTCCGCAGATCTGGCGGCTCCCTATGCCAAAAACAGTATACAGTCCTCAGCCTTCAGTCATCAGAAATCTGAGGACTGTTGACTGAAGACTGAGGACTAACCCTCACATCATCTGAAACTCAGGCGACGAGAAAATCAGCTTGCAAACCGCTCGTGCTACCGCATTCGCATTTCGTTGTGTAACCTGACCACCCGATTCCGTCTGCGCCGCCTGCACCAAGCCATCCACCTTCGCCACCGAATAACTAACGTCAAACAGCGACATCAACGACTTCACCACGCCGGAAGGCGTCGGATTCGATGCAAACAAAGGAAAAGCCTGAGCCCCAACCTGAGGACCGCGATTTCCACCCAACGGATTAGAAGGATTCTGAGAATTGCCCGGAGGGCCACCCGCAAAAAGCTTGTCTGCCCACTTCATCCGCTCGACCATTGTCGCCGAAGTGATCCAATAGGCTCCCAAGCGCCATCCCGAAACATCGGGCGGAGCCATGAGCTCCATTCCCATCGATTTCGACGACGAAAACGCCGTCTGTGCCGGTACCAAAGCCCGAATCAACGAAGTATTGAGCCCGTTTTGAGCATTGACCTGCGGATTATCGATCCCATCTTTCAGTCGTTGCAACATGACCTGCCCCATGCCCAACTGCCGAATCGTCGATACCGTAAAGTCGATCGGATTCTTGATCACTTTGCGAACCGCTTTTTCGGAATAAAACTCTGGCGACTCCATCACCGCCCGCACCAAAACCTTCATCTCATCCGAGAATCGAAGAATTTGGAAGCAAGACTTTCAACCAAAGAATCCGCCGGATCCTCGTAGGCAAACCAACTCCAAAACTTCTTGGTAATAAACCGGGCCGTCTGCTTTTGCTTACAAAGCAACATCAACATCTCTTCGCCATTAATATTGCCCGAGTCGCCCAGCACGGTTTTAGAGCCTTGGTCGTGGCGATCGAGATAGAAGCGGAAGCGATCCCCCCGGCGAGGCGAATTATTGTTCGCTCGCAAACCAAGGCCGTAAGACCAGCCGGTATAACATCGGGCCGACTCTTGAACGTCTTTTTCGGTGTAGTTCCCTATTCCCAGCGTGAAAAGCTCCATCACCTCACGGGCAAAGTTCTCGTTCGGATGAGCAGCCACGTTCTCCTGCCCATCCAACCAATAAATCATTCCCGGATCTTTGCTGATCGCCTCAAGCAAGACATTGAATCGACCCAACGCATATTTACGCAGGGTGTTGATGTGGTTGTACATCACAAACGCGTTCTCGACCTTCGCACTGCTGGTAGCAAAATGGTTGTGCCAAAACAAGGTCATTTTTTCTTCGAGCGGCCGCTGAGTCCCGATCAACCGCATCGCGAACAGGTTTTGGACGACGCGCAGGTTAACCACATTCTTTCCGTTCGAAAAGACCATTGGGTCGACTTCACAAACGTCCGGAACCTTTTCATAGTCCAGCAACGCGTCGATCGCTCCCGCCAGACCGTTCTTGCTGTAATAGGTAATCTCCGCTTCGCTTGCGCCAAAGCCAAACCGCCGAAGCAAATGGGCGATTTTTTCTTGCTCGCTCATAACCATTTGTTAGAGCAACGTTAGAATTTGACCGTTGTTCGAAAGTGGGACTTTGGGATCAAGGATTCGTCAACCCAGGGCCTGTGAAACTTCCAACATTTGGCGCTTCACAAAAAACCACATTCCAACCCCAATTCCAATGGCGTCGAGCATTAAAAAGGACGCTTGATTAATGCTCGGCCACCGATGATGACGCATCATTTGCTCGAAAATCGCAAACGCCATCGTCGGAATAAAAACCCCGATTGGCCAACGTTTAAAAAAATTAAATGCATTTAATAATAGTAACGATAAAATCGAGAAAGCAAAGAGATGAAAACCTCGACAGGCAAACCAAACAAGATAGTTCATATATCGACTAGCGTCGATGGTTTGAACCTTGATGAACGTGTTAAGGCTGCAGAAAATATGAGGTTTATAGGCGAAGACAAATGATGATCCATAAATGCATCCTGCCCACAATACAGACAGCCCTTGTAAGTGTCTTGCCCCCACTAATATCTATCATATAACTTTCTAACGCAAAACTTCCTGATATTCTTACTAGGACATGCTGAAAATTGCAGTTTTGGGCGCGGGCAGCGTCGGCTTCACTCGAAATATGATTCGGGACATCCTGTGCGTTCCCGAACTTCGTGAGATCACCATCGCCCTTCACGACATCAACGAGCGCAACCTTAGCATGGTCCAACAGCTCATCGAGCGCGACATTCGCGAAGCTAAGCTTCCAACCCGAATCGAGGCTCATCTCGATCGCAAAAGAGCCCTCGAAGGCGCAAAATACATTTTCAGCTTTGTCCGTGTCGGTGGGCTCGAAGCCTTTCACATGATGTGGACATCCCCCTCAAATACGGAGTCGATCAATGCGTGGGTGACACCCTGGGCCCGGGCGGCATCATGTATGCCCAGCGCGGCATTCCCGTCCTCCTCGACTTTTGCGCCGATATCGAAGAGGTCGCAACCGACGACGCCCTCTTTCTCAACTATTCCAACCCGATGGCGATGCTCACGTGGGCCTGCTCGGAATACTCAAACGTCCCCACCATCGGCCTCTGCCACGGAGTCCTCGGCGGTCATAGCCAGCTCGCAAGCGTAATCGAGCTCATCGCCCGCGAAAACGATTGGATCGGCCCCGAAGACAAGATCACCAAGAAGGATGTCGATATCATTTGCGCCGGCATCAACCACCAAACTTGGTACATCCAGGTCCGCTACAAGGGCGACGACATGACTCCCTACCTACTGGAAGGCTTCGAAAAGCATCCCATCTACAGCAAGACCGAAAAGGTCCGCATCGATATGCTGAGAAGGTTCGGATTCTATTCGACCGAATCAAATGGGCACCTCAGCGAGTACGTGCCCTGGTACCGAAAGCGCCCCCAAGAGATCCCCGAATGGATCGATATGTCGAGCTGGATCAACGGAGAAACCGGCGGATACCTTCGCGTCTGCACCGAGGGCCGCAATTGGTTCGAGCACGAATTCCCTCAGTGGATGACCGACAAACCCTACACGTTTAACCCTGAAGATCGTGGCAACGAGCACGGATCGTACATTCTCGAAGGACTCGAAACCGGACGGCTCTATCGCGGCCACTTCAACCTCCAAAACAACGGAATCATCACCAATCTTCCCGACGACTGCATCATTGAAGCTCCCGGCTATGTCGACAGCAACGGAATCAATATGCCGCTCGTTGGCGAACTGCCTCTTGGTTGCGCCGCCGTTTGCAACGCAAGTGTCTCGGTTCAAAGAATCGCGGTCGAAGCCGCAATTTCCGGCGATACCGAGCTGTTGAAACAAGCGATGATGATGGATCCGCTTACCGGCGCGGTGTGCAATCCTCGCGAGATCTGGCAGATGGCCGATCACATGCTGGTCGAGCTAGCCGAATGGCTGCCGCAATACGAAGAAGAAATCCCCGCGATCAAGAAGCGTCTCGCCCTCGAACCGAGCTTGGCAAGGTTCGAAGGTAATCAAGGCGCCGCCCGTCTTCACACCCGGTCCGTCGATGAAATCTCGGCCGACGAAGATGCAAAAAAGGCAGCAAAAGAGTCAGACAAAGCAGGATTGAGTTCTTAGGCAAGGACTCACTGCCCTACAGATAGGATCTCCCCATATGTGAATCTACGGACGATTCGGCGTTAGGACACTAGCCAACGCTCCTCCCTCGGGGGAGGTGGCTCGGTCACAAGAAATGCCCGAGCTCAGGAAATCCAGAGAAATCGTGACCGAGACGAAGGGGGTGCCTACTTACGACAGGCGTATTACCCTAAGGACTAACCCGCGACCCAGTGGAACACATCATCGCCCAGCAGCGACTGAATAAAGTTTAACTGCCCACTGTGGTAATCCGTGTGAAAGACGATAAATCGACATCGCTCCATGCGGGTCGTCGTCTTCCCGTCGTCCTCGTATGGCGCCTCTAGCTCTTCCAGTGAAAAGTCGCTAAACGTCTTGATCGTCCGTTCCGAAACTTCGGTAAAGGCATCGACCACGTCTTGCTTCGTCTTCCATTCAGCCGGAGCCTTGAGCCAGCCATCGACCCATTCAACTGAGTCTCACCTCGAACACCTTGACCGATATGGTCGTTAACTTGGTTGGTTTCAAAAACCAAATCGGCGACCGAACGAGAACAGCCCCCAAAGGTTCGAAAGATGGCATCTTCGGGAACGGCGTTCAGATCGACGCGGAAGCGCCAAAAAGCGTTTTTCAAAGAGTTCACGGCGACGGTTTTTGCGTCGGAAACGGGAATAGATGATGATGGCATGATATGTATTTCCTAAAACGGCCGAATCGGCCTTAAATGGTTGTCGAATCGGGCTCACCGATTTCGACAAGCCCTAGACTACTTTTCTTTTCAGATGCAAGACATTAACCCCTTCACCCCGCAATTCAGTGGAAATGAACTCCAAATTCTTGGGAGTGGTCAGATCAGGAAACATCTTGATCCCCTCACCGAGAAGAACGGGGTTGATCATCAACCACATCTCGTCGATAAGGTCCGCGGCAATCAACGTTCGAGTTAATGATGGACTGCCGATAACAAAATATTTGATCCGTCCTGCTCTTTTAAGTGTTTGATCCCACATTCGACATGGTCGGAAATGACTGTCCGTTTAGAATCCAAAGCCGTTGACAACGTGGTTGAAACCACAACTTTGTCAACTCGGTTGTACCAAGCCGAGTGCTCGATGTCATGCTTGGACGCATCGGGTTCATCCCCCGCGGTCGGCCAATATCCTTCCATCATCTCGTATGTCTTTCGTGCGTATAAGGCGGTGTCAGCTTGACTCGTCAGCTCGCCCGCGATGTCGAAAATGTCTTCCGAAATCTTAATCCATCCCATCTCGCCGTTGGGTCCGGCGACGAAGCCGTCCAGCGAAACGTGCATCAAAACAACGAGGTTTCTCATGCGCTCGGCGTCCCACCCGGAATATTGAGCGCTCGGACGGGTCGAACCTCGATGGTTCCGTACTTGGCCGGCGGAATTCCCGAAGCCAATCGAATCGCTTCATTCAAATCCTTAGCGTCGACCAAATAAAATCCCGCCAACATTTCCTTCGTCTCGGCAAACGGTCCGTCCGTGACGGAGAGTTGGCCATTTCGAACCCGCACCGACGTCGCCGTATGAACGTCGTGAAGCGCTTGCCCGGCGACCAAATGCTCGCTGTCGATCAAGCTCTGAGCGTATGCCCCGCACGTTTCGTCGGGACAAGAATTCCAGTTTTCTTTGTCCAAATAGACCAGGCAAAGGTATTTCATTTCGACATCAACTCCACTAATTGATCGAGGCACTGGCCCCAGCCGGGATGAAACCCCATTGCTTCATGCTTCTGCTGATCCTCCGTGTCCTTGTGCAAAGCGATCGCTCGATAGAGTGTTCCGCCATCGACGTCCTCGAGTTCGATAACGCCCGTGAAGAACGGCGTCGGCGAAGGTCGAAAACCCGGCTCCAGTGCACTCGTAAAGACCAACTTCTCGTTGGGTATGACTTCGAGAATGCAACCGGTATTCGGAAACTCTTGCCCTTCGGGAGAAGCCATGGTGAACTTCGATGCCCCACCCGCCGTCAATTCGATTTCGGCCGAGGTCGTCGTCCAAGGTTTTGGTGCAAACCACTGCACGATAAGCTCAGGCTTGGTCCAAGCTGCGAAAATGTCTTCGCGGCTAGTCGGTACGACTCGCTCGAGAACGAGATCACGCTCCGGATCGATGGTAGTTTTTGTGTAATTCATGGCTTCTCTCCTTCTGGTTTACCTGGGTTACAGCGACTGAAGGTTGCCGTTAAGGATCCAGTTCACTCCAAATTTATCCGTAACCATGCCAAACTTCTCCGCCCAAAATGTCGGAGCAAATGGCATCGTTACCTGTCCAGCTTCGGCCAACGTATTAAAGATCGACTCTGCTTCCTCAACCGTGTCGAAGTTCAATGTTAGACTGAAGCCGTGCATGCCTTGGTACTCCATTTGAGGAGGGCAATCGCCACCGTATAGAAAGACTCCACCCGGCAACTCCAGCTGGGCGTTAATAATTCTTTCGCCAAAGGCCTCGATCATCGGGTCTTGATAGGGTGAATTCTTGCCTGACATCATGACCTTGATCGTTCCGCCGAGGACTTGCTCGTAATATCGCATTGCGTCGGCACAGGTGCCGTTGAAAGCGAGATAGGGGATAGGCTGAAGGGTGCTGGTTTTCGTGATTGACATCTTGTTTTCTCCATTACGGGCCGTTTTGGGCCTTGGTGATGAGTAATCGAACGACCATTTTGGCATTCGACATCGATTTTAAATATTTTCGATTTTTTCAAGTTGCCGGGTTAAAAACCGCTTTTCTGGAGCCTGTTGAGCCAGGCGGATCGCATTCAAATAGGCTGCTTTCGCTTCGTTAGACCGCCCCAGTCGCTGACAAAGATCGGCTCGCGCCGCGTGGGCCAAATGGTAGTCCATGAGCCCGCCACTTTTGATAAGTGCATCCACCAGAGCCAAGGCTGTTTCGGGACCGTCATGCATGGAGACGGCAACCGCGCGATTCAGTTGAACGATGCTGGAAGGTTCGATGCGAAGGAGGGCGTCATACAAACCGACGATCTCTTCCCAATCGGTTTCTTCGTACGTTTTCGCTTCCGCATGAACCGCATTAATCGCCGCCTGGAGCGTGTACTCCCCAAACCTTCCCGTCCGAAGGGCCTGCTGGGTGATCTCGGAAGCCTCAAGAATAAGCAAATGGTTCCATTGGGTTCGATCTTGCTCGTCGAGCGGAATAAGGTCGCCTTCGGCGTTGGTTCGGGTTTGCCTTCGCGATTCTTGCAACAACATCAGCGCCAACAAACCGAAAACCTCAGCCTCGGGCAACATTGAAGCCACGAGCCGAGTCAATCGAATCGCTTCCTGTACCAAGTCCCGGCGAATCGCCGTCTCGCCCGAGCTAGCCGAATATCCCTCGTTATAAACCAAATAGATGACCTTGAGAACGCTTCCAAGCCGTTCACCAAGCTCAGTTTCGCCAGGAATTTCGAACGGAATCTGGGCATCGCGAATCTTCGCCTTTGCTCGAACGATGCGCTGAGCCAAAGTCGGTACTGGGGTCAAAAAGGCGCTGGCGATTTCTTCCGTCGTAAGGTCACATACTTCCCGCAGAGTCAGCGCAATCTGCGCATCTGGTGCCAGGGCCGGGTGGCAGCAAGTGAAGATCAGTCGCAGAACTTCGTCACCCACCACTTCAAGATCACTCGGTTGGGTCGAAATGTCTTCTTCGCGGTCGCTGAGTGGCTGAAATCTTGTGCCCCGTCGGATCGTGTCGATCGCCTTAAACCGTCCGGTCGAAACCAGCCAAGCCACTGGGTTATCCGGAACCCCGGTCTCCGGCCACTTCTCCATTGCCGCGCTAAACGCATCGTGCATCGAATCCTCCGCCAGATCGAAGTCGCCCAAAAGCCGAACCAAAGTCGCAAAAACACGCCGCGACTCGGCTTGGTAAAGGGCATCGATTGTGCTGCTAACGCTCGTCATCTAGTTACCGAAACGATCTACAAATCCTTAAAGAATTCCCAAATGATGTCATCCGAACCCGGCAATCCTTCATGCCCAAAGTCGGGATAAATGACATGCCGCTTCTTAGCCGTGATCTTGTTGTACGCCGCAAAAAATGTACTTGGCGGAGTGATCGTATCCATCAGGCCGCCAACCATCAAAACCTCGCCCTTAATCCTCGATGCCAAGTGCTGGTTATCGATGTAACCCAGCTTCGTAAAAAGTTCTTCCTCCCGTTCATGACGAGGGTCAAAGCTGCGGAAGAAATACCGAAGCTCGTCGTAGGCGTCTTTCGCCAAGTCCATTTCCCAAACGCGCTTATAATCGCACAAAAAACGGAAAAACTGGAGCCGACATCTTGATCGGCGCCAAAGCCGCGCAAGCCAGAGTAAGACCGCCACCCTGTGATCCACCTGTCGCTCCCATCCGATCCGCATCGACTTCGTCGAAATCGGCCACTACCCGCGCCAACTGGGCCGTGTCCAGAAACACGTTTCGGAAATACATCTGTTCCGGTGGGCCGCCGAGCCCGCGGACGATATGCCCGCGCAAAGTCATACCTTGATAGCTGCCCGTGTCTTCCGACGATCCACCCTGCCCCCGACAATCCATCGAAGCAACCGCAAAACCTCGCGCCGCCCAGGATAGGTTGTTTGCCCAATCGCCGCTGCTCATCGAGTAGCCGTGAAACCGCAGCAATACCGGACAATTCTTCTTTCCCTTCGGACGGATGTACTTGGCAAAGACCGTCCCACCTCGAGTCCCCTTAAAACGAAGTTCAAAACACTCGGCGAAATCAGCCGAAAAGTCCTTTGGAGTAATTGTCAGTTGTGGATCGGTTTTGGCTTGCTCAGCCAGGCCATTATTCCAGAATTCTTCAAAGTCGGCGGGCTTCGGATTTCGACCTTCGAACTTGAGAAGTTCATCGAGCGGCATATCTACGAGGGGCATGAATGGGATTTAACCCGCTTTTTGAGACACAATAATGGGGTGGAGATTGTTGTTCCGGAGGAATATAAGCACCTTTTTGTTCAAAACAAGGAGCGCCCGGTCGTCAAAATCCCCGATCCGGTGCTTCGCCGAGTCGCGGTCGACGCCAAGATCAACAAGAAAACCGACTTTCTGATTAACGAAATGATGCGCGCCATGCGCAAAGCCAGCGGCATCGGACTCGCGGCTCCTCAACTCGGAATCAGCACCCGCGTTATCGTGATCGCCCCCAACGATTTCAAACCGACCGCCCTCATCAATCCTCGAATCATCAAGATGGAAGGAGAGCAGATCGGTCAGGAAGGATGCCTCTCGATCCCCGGACTCTATGGCGATGTCAAACGCGCCAATTACGTCGAAGTCGAAGCCATGGATCGCAAAGGACGCGAATTCACGTTTGAACTCGAAGGCATGCCTGCCCGAGTAGTCCAACACGAGGTCGATCACCTCGACGGAATCCTTTTCATCGACAAAGTCGACCCCGCCACCCTGTACTGGGCCGATCCCGACGAGCATAGCTCTGATGCGGAGTAAAAGTCGTCACTGTGAAGGTTGTCTACTTTGGCACCAGTGAGTTTGCCGTACCGGCGCTAGCGGCCCTCGCTCCTCATGTAGTTCTCGTCGTCAGCCAACCCGATCGCCCATCCGGTCGAGGAATGAAGCTGCAATCGAGTCCGGTCAAAAAACTCGCGCTTGAACTCGGAATTCCGGTCGAGACCCCCGAAAAAGCCCGCGCTCCCGAGTTTGTCGAACAAATTGCAGCTCTAAATGCCGATGTTCATGTGGTTGCCGCCTACGGCCAAATCCTCAGCCTAAAACTCCTCGAAACCGCTCGCAACGGCGGAATAAACCTCCACGGCTCGATCTTGCCGTACTACCGTGGAGCCGCACCGATCCAACGATCCATCCTCAACGGCGACCCCGAAACCGGCGTCACCCTCATGCAAATGGATAAAGGCATGGACACCGGCGATATGATCGACACCGCCAAAACCCCGATTGGCCCCGATGAAACCTACGGCGAACTCCAAATTCGACTCTCTGTCATTGCGCAAAAACTTGCCACCGACTGGATTGAGCGCTTGGCCTCCGGCAACTACCCTCGAACTCCTCAAGACGGCGAAGCCGCAACCTACGCCAACAAGATCGACCGTCTCGAAACCGAACTCGATGTCAACCGAACTGGGCAAGAGGAATACAATCGCTTCCGCGCCTTCACCCCTTCCCCGTCGGTCTTCCTGAACACCAAACATGGAAGGCTAAAGATCAAAGAAGCCAAGCTCGACCCGGTCGATGCAGCGCCTGGTCAAATCGTCTCTCTTAATCCGCTCACCGTCGCCTTCCATGGCACGAGTCTTGCCCTACTAACCGTACAGCCCGAAGGCAAACCCGCCATGACTGGAGCCGCTTGGGCCCTTGGCAAGCACTTGACGATTGGCGAAAGCTTAGTCTGAACCAACCATTTCTGGAACTCAATTCAGCTTGAGTGACATAATCCCTGTATACATCAATGAGCGAATCAAACATCCCCGACCCCCAGACACCAGAAACCGAGACAACGGTGTCGGAGAAATCTGCCGCTCCAGAAGCCATTCAAACCGGATTGCGCCCCCGGACCGCAAAACGGATCCTTATCATGCTGGCAATTTTGGGTGCCCTGATTTGCGGCTTCTATTGGTTTGTTGGTCTAAAAGGTGACCTACAACTCGCATCCGACACCTCGGGAATGATCTCCGCCGTCAAACAGCTCGACCAAGGTTCGCAAGTCGTCGTCATCGACCCGACCGGAAAAGTCAAAGAAACGCCCGACTACATCACCGGCAAGACTGACCGAGACACCGCGTGGGATCCGCTCGGCAACCGACTTTTCTTCATCAGCGACCGCAAAGAAGACAGCTTCCACATCTACCGCTGGGATCCGCAACGCAACGCGTTGGACCAAAAATCCATCGACCGAGCCGGACGAAGCGGACTTACGTTCGACGTTCAGGATAACGGCAAGGGAGAACTCATCGGCCTTGTTCTGGTCCGCGGAACGGTTCAAGAATTCACTCCGAAAACCGCCAAGAGCCAGCAAGTGATGCCTCCGACCAAGAAAGCCGTCGGTGGCGAAGACGAAGGTTCATCCAGCACGTTTGAACTGATCTATAAACGATTCGGACAAAGCTTTAAAGCCGCCCGATGGTTCGGAAATCGCCGCTACATCGCGGCCGTAATGCGACGAGAAGACAGGGGCGAATCCTCATCGTTCAAGACAGCGAACCCGATGAAAAAGGCATGACTCGCCAGCCCCAGCTTGTCTTTATCGGCGAAAAGATCAACCTCGGCGTCGATCCGGTCTCCGGCAGCCTCGTTTTCTCGATCGCCGGCGTCTTACCCATTCCTGGCCCCGACGGAACCCCAGCTCGCGATAAGGACGACAAGGTAATCACGTATCCGTTTACTCACGGCTTGTTTATGCTGAGCATCACCGATAAAGGTCCGAAGCCCGAATTCATTGGCCCGTCACCGAACAAAGACATCTGCTTTGGCAGCCCGGTCGTATCTCCTGACGGAAAATCGATGATGTTTCTCGCCGGAAAGTACACCGGTGAAGGGAATATGGAAGTGATGTCATTGGAATCTTGCCCGATGACCCCGGGTGGTATCCAAGGCCACACCACCATCGCCCCCGGCAAAATCACCGACCCAAGCTTCAGTCCAAATGGCACCAAGATCGCTTACGTAAAGCAGGAAGGCGGACACCAGGCGATTTTCCTCGCATCGAGCGATGGCTCTGGAGCCAAGAACCTCACGGGTTCGGCTGGTGACTTCTCGACTCCGCTCTTTTCGCCGCAATACAAATAGCGATACTCACAGTTTCTAAGAATGTTTAGCCGACTGACTTCGTCAGTAATATTGTGCCCTGCATTTGAATTCTGAGAAGAATTCAAATCTAGGGCCATAATGTTAATAGAACGTTAAGGAAAACTGACTTTGAGAATTCACTACGAAGAAAGATTACTGGCCATTCGAAGCCAAGTTATTGCGATGGGCAACCTCGCTCACGACATGGTACGCAAGGCTTCCGAATCCGTAATTGCCGAGGATCCATCGTTAGCCCAAGAAGTCATCCGCGACGACGATCAAGTAGACGCCCTTGAACGAAGGACGACGCTAGAAACGATCATGCTCGTCATGCAGGAGAGCCCTGTCGGACCCGACCTTCGCTTCCTCGTTTCGACGCTCGGAGTCGTTGGAGAAATCGAAGAAGTCGCCGACGATGCCGTGAAACTCGCCCGTCGAAGCCTCAAACTCGGGCCGATTTTCCCCTCCTCGATGAAGATTCAGCTTCGTGACGTTAGCGAGATCTCTCGTCGGCAACTCGCCAGCGCGATCCGCCTTTACGCCGATTTCGATGCCGATCTAGCCCAATCGATCATTTCGACCGACGACGAAGTCGATGCCGCTTACAGCAAGGCGCGAGACGAACTGCTAGAAATTATTAAAAACGAACCGAGCAATGCGAAAAGCCTTGTCCGTGCCATCGAAGTGTTTCATGCCCTCGAACATGTCTCGGATGGTGCGGTCGCCATCGCCAAGCGAATGCAGATCATCGACGAACCACCGTCGATCGCTGGCTAGTGATCCTTATGATCCAATAGCTTCGGATCGATCGTGATCCCAATCCGGGTGATCCGTCTTCGTGCCATATTCTCGACCCGCATCGAGCCAAAATCCGTCTCGACCGAATCCCCCGGCCGCGGCACCCGCTCCAACTTCTCAACCAACATTGTCGCAAGCGACTCGGTGCGGTTCGCAATGTCGATGTTCAGCCCCAGCTTATTGACCAATTCGTCGAACCGAACCTCCGCTCGAGCCGAAACCCGACCGTTCGCCAAAGTCTCAATCGGTGGTCTTTCGCTCTCCGGTCCATCCTGTAGCTCACCAAAGACTTCCTCGACCACGTCCTCTAGGCTGATCAAGCCGCTAGTTCCGCCGTATTCGTCCAAAACGATCACGACCTGCGAGTTGCTTTCGCGCATCGTCTGAACGATCCGCTCCATCGGCAGATTCTCCGGAATCGCCACGAACGGACGCGCCAATTTCTCCAAATTGAAGTCCGAATTGGTATAAGCCCGAAGCAAATCGACCGTATAGACTATCCCGACGATATCGTCGACATCTCCCCTACAGACCGGAACCCGCGAGTAGCGAATCTGCGACATCTTACTCAGAACCTCCTGAAGCGAAAGGTCGATATCGAGCCACTTAATGTCCAACCGATGGACCATGATATCCCGAGCGGACAGAGCATCCAAACGTAGAGCCCGAGAAACCAAATCGGCATGGGCTTTCTCCAAAACACCCTCCGAAGTTGTCGACTGAACCATCATGATCAGTTCTTCCTTGCCGATCGTCTCTTTTCCCGTCTCCTTGATGTTTATCTTGAAAGGCTTAAGCAGAAGCTGAGACACCCACTGGGCGCACCAGATAATCGCCGAAAAGAGCTTAACGAACAGCCTCAAGGGCCGATAAGTGACAAAAATAAATCGCTCCGGGTGCTTTAGAGCAACATACTTCGGGATCAATTCTCCCAAAACCACCAAGAAGAACAAAACCAGAACGAACGAAATGACTTCGGTGACGCGGTGATCGAGCGCCCCAAACTTTTGCACCAGCAAATGGGTGATGAACGGCTCGGTAAACGAGCCCATCGCCACGCCGATCATTGTGATGCCGATCTGAGTTCCCGCGATGAACGGAGAAACGTTCTCCGAAATCTTTAAAATGTCTTTGGCGCTTTTGCTTCCCTTCTTCGCCATCGACTCAAGCCGAGATCGACGCATCGACACCAGCGAATACTCACCTCCAACGAAAAACGCGCTGCCGAGGAGCAGCAAAACCAAAATAACGAGGTTAGCCTCAAGGCCAGTCGAGGGAGGTTCACCTTGCATGATCGAAACCGCTAGGGAGCAACATAAAGTTGGACTTTGCCCTTCTTCACTTTATCGAGCCAGAAATCGATGCCCATTTCTCGACTATTTCCGTGAAGCCGCTCGAACTTGTAGCGACTAAATTTTGGATCGTTCGGAGACACCGCCGGAGAATCCCATGCCATACAAGCCGACGAGTGCTGATAGATCTTGCCGTTGTATTTGAACATCTTCACCAAAGAGCGATTCTTTGGGTATTCGCCGTAAGGCGGGCAAAACGGCATGTTGGGGTGAATGCCGTAAGTGACCAAAAGATCGTTCATCTTGGCAATCTCCATCTTAACCTGATCGTCGCTCAACCGGTTCAAGAATCGGTGATTGAACGTGTGGTTGCCAATTTCCGAACCCCATCCTCGCAGCATATCGATCTTCTTCTGAATCAACTTATGCTGTCCCCACAAAACCGGCAGAGTATAGAACGTCCCTTTCACCGGAAAATCCGGATGAGTCTTCGCAAACTCCGCCCAAATTCCAACTGCACACTTCGGATCGATTGACCCATCCTTGCGAATCGTGAATTGATCGGGGTGAGCATCGTCGAACGTCATAACCACCGGCGAAGCGCCCGGAGCAAGTTTCATTCGATTGCCGACGTACTCCGAAATCGTTACCGGACGAAATCCCATGCTGTACAAATGCTCAAGGTCCTGCTTGAACTTCGCCGGCGAACGGAACATCGCGTTCGAACCTTCTCGGAAGTGATGGTACATCACCACAAAAACCTTCCCATCTAGGTTTGGCTTTCGGTTAGAGACCCTCGTGAGCGCCGGCAAATTGCCGAGCGCTGGTGCCGTCAAATCATGTTTTTGAGCGATGACTGCGCCGATAACAAGATTAACCAATTTACTTGAAAAAAGCCTCCGATACTCTATTCTACAACGAATCGTTCGGTAGAGGTTAAGGTGGCCATCCTGGCCAATATTGCGCCCGCCAATCCGTTGGCTCTAATAGGGACGGGCACCCTGTCCAGAATGATTCGGCCCAACGGGAAAATGGCAATTTCTTACGCCCCCTCTTTCTGCTGAAAGCCGAAGGCTAACAGCTAACAGCTAAAAGCTAGACTTCAAAGCTGAGCCCATCGTAACCGGGCTCGATACCGTGCGGGCAAAGTGCCGCCATGAGTTCGTCGTGCGTACCGTTCCCACCCGCCGCGTGGTGAGTCGTATAAACCTTCGCGTCCGCCGCCAACGCGTTCGAATCGCGCAGCCGCCCCACCAACCTCACGCACTGATCGATGTCCATGTGCCCAACGTAAGGGGTCTTCAGAAAACCGTCGCTACACTCGACCACCATCGCATGAATGCCTCGTCCGGCTAACCCGTCGAAAACCTCATCGCTGTAAAAGCCGGTGTCGGTTGCGTAAAAAAACCGTCGTCCGTCCCGCTCGATAATGAAGTTGTGGCACTCTTCGTCACCCTTGTGCGTCGCCAGAACTGGAGTCACGTGATAGGCCTCGTGAATAACTGCTTGATCCTTGTGAAGCTGCACAAGGTCGATTGGCCACTCGGGATACCGATGCCGAATGAGTTGGCAGACCAGCTCATTTCCGTAAATTGTATATTCCAGTTTTTCGCTTTCAACGAACGGAAACATCCCGTACTGAATCTCGCTGAGGCAAAGATGATCGTCGTCGCTATGGGTAAAAAACACCGCCGACCACTCGGTCGGGTCGATCCCAAAACGATGCACCTGACTAAGAGTATCGGGCCCAAGATCCAGTTTCAGGGCTGAGTCGATCAGCGCAGCCGAACGAGTCCGAAGGTCCTTGCCCCCATTCGATCGCGCATATTTACTGACCCGATCATTTCCATAGAGGGCGGGAATCCCGTCCGCTCCACCTGTGCCCATCAGCAGAACTTTCATTCAATTCGAAAATCTCTAAGACTCCACATATTAGCCCCTGGAAAAGGTTTGTTGTTATTCAACAATGCCCCGTAAGGAAATTCGATACCAGTTTTATGGACGACCGAGCGAAGATTCGGTGACGTTAAGATCAGATGAGTCTTTGTCGACTGAGGGTTAGGCGCAGGGTCGATTGAACCTTGATCGAGGCTCCGAGCCCCCACAATTTGGCTCAATTCTTCCTTCCAAGCCGAGCCCGATTC
>JAUIMM010003254.1:0-107652 GCA_031769625.1 Taudactylus pleione | reverse complement strand
TGTATTACATGTAATAGTTATAAATGGTATAAATGTAGTGTATTACATGTATAGTTATAATGGTATAGTGTATTACATGTATAGTTATAATGGTTATAGTGTATCTACATGTATAGTTATAATGGTATAAATGTAGTGTATTACATGTATAGTTATAATGGTATAAATGTAGTGTATTACATGTATAGTTATAATGGTATAAATGTAGTGTATACATGTATAGTTATAATGGTATAAATATAGTGTATTACATGTATAGTTATAATGGTATAAATATAGTGTATTACATGTATAGTTATAATGGTATAAATGTAGTGTATCTACATGTATAGTTATAATGGTATAGTGTATTACATGTATAGTTATAATGGTATAAATATAGTGTATTACATGTATAGTTATAATGGTATAAATGTAGTGTATTACATGTATAGTTATAATGGTATAGTGTATTACATGTATAGTTATAATGGTATAAGTGTATTACATGTATAGTTATAATGGTATAGTGTATTACATGTATAGTTATAATGGTATAAATATAGTGTATTACATGTATAGTTATAATGGTTATAGTGTATTACATGTATAGTTATATGGTATAAATGTAGTGTATTACATGTATAGTTATAATGGTATAAATAGTAGTGTATTACATGTATAGTTATAATGGTATAAATGTAGTGTATTACATGTATAGTTATAATGGTATAAATGTAGTGTATTACATGTATAGTTATAATGGTATAAATGTCAGTGTATTACATGTATAGTTATAATGGTATAAATGTAGTGTATTACATGTATAGTTATAATGGTATAGTGTATTACATGTATAGTTATAATGGTATAGTGTATTACATGTATAGTTATAATGGTATAAATATAGTGTATTACATGTATAGTTATAATGGTATAGTGTATTACATGTATAGTTATAATGGTATAAATGTAGTGTATTACATGTATAGTTATATTGGTATAAATGTAGTGTATTACATGTATAGTTATAATGGTATAAATATAGTGTATTACATGTATAGTTATAATGGTATAAATGTAGTGTATCTTACATGTATAGTTATAATGGTATAAATATAGTGTATTACATGTATAGTTATAATGGTATAGTGTATTACATGTATAGTTATAATGGTATAAATATAGTGTATTACATGTATAGTTATAAATGGTATAAATATAGTGTATTACATGTATAGTTATAATGGTATAGTTTATAATGGTATAAATATAGTGTATTACATGTATAGTTATAATGGTATAAATGTAGTGTATTACATGTATAGTTATAATGGTATAAATGTAGTGTATTACATGTATAGTTATAATGGTATAAATATAGTGTATTACATGTATAGTTATAATGGTATAAATGTAGTGTATCTTACATGTATAGTTATAATGGTATAAATATAGTGTATTACATGTATAGTTATAATGGTATAGTGTATTACATGTATAGTTATAATGGTAGAAATATAGTGTATTACATGTATAGTTATAATGGTATAAATATAGTGTATTACATGTATAGTTATAATGGTATAAATATAGTGTATTACATGTATAGTTATAATGGTATAAATGTAGTGTATTACATGTATAGTTATAATGGTATAGTGTATTACATGTATAGTTATAATGGTATAAATATAGTGTATTACATGTATAGTTATAATGGTATAAATATAGTGTATTACATGTATAGTTATAATGGTATAAATATAGTGTATTACATGTATAGTTATAATGGTATAAATGTAGTGTATCTTACATGTATAGTTATAATGGTATAGTGTATTACATGTATAGTTATAATGGTATAAATTATAGTGTATTACATGTATAGTTATAATGGTATAAATATAGTGTATTACATGTATAGTTACAATGGTATAAATATAGTGTATTACATGTATAGTTATAATGGTATAAATATAGTGTATTACATGTATAGTTATAATGGTATAAATATAGTGTATTACATGTATAGTTATAATGGTATAGTGTATTACATGTATAGTTATAATGGTATAAATATAGTGTATTACATGTATAGTTATAATGGTATAAATATAGTGTATTACATGTATAGTTATAATGGTATAGTGTATTACATGTATAGTTATAATGGTATAAATATAGTGTATTACATGTATAGTTATAATGGTATAAATGTAGTGTATTACATGTATAGTTATAATGGTATAAATGTAGTGTATTACATGTATAGTTATAATGGTATAAATATAGTGTATTACATGTATAGTTATAATGGTATAAATGTAGTGTATCTTACATGTATAGTTATAATGGTATAAATATAGTGTATTACATGTATAGTTATAATGGTATAGTGTATTACATGTATAGTTATAATGGTATAAATATAGTGTATTACATGTATAGTTATAATGGTATAAATATAGTGTATTACATGTATAGTTATAATGGTATAAATATAGTGTATTACATGTATAGTTATAATGGTATAGTGTATTACATGTATAGTTATAATGGTATAAATATAGTGTATTACATGTATAGTTATAATGGTATAAATATAGTGTATTACATGTATATTTATAATGGTATAGTGTATTACATGTATAGTTATAATGGTATAGTGTATTACATGTATAGTTATAATGGTATAAATATAGTGTATTACATGTATAGTTATAATGGTATAAATGTAGTGTATTACATGTATAGTTATAATGGTATAGTGTATTACATGTATAGTTATAATGGTATAGTGTATTACATGTATAGTTATAATGGTATAAATATAGTGTATTACATGTATAGTTATAATGGTATAGTGTATTACATGTATAGTTATAATGGTATAAATGTAGTGTATTACATGTATAGTTATATTGGTATAAATGTAGTGTATTACATGTATAGTTATAACGGTATAAATGTAGTGTATTACATGTATAGTTATAATGGTATAAATGTAGTGTATCTTACATGTATAGTTATAATGGTATAAATATAGTGTATTACATGTATAGTTATAATGGTATAGTGTATTACATGTATAGTTATAATGGTATAAATATAGTGTATTACATGTATAGTTATAATGGTATAAATATAGTGTATTACATGTATAGTTATAATGGTATAGTGTATTACATGTATAGTTATAATGGTATAAATATAGTGTATTACATGTATAGTTATAATGGTATAAATGTAGTGTATTACATGTATAGTTATAATGGTATAAATGTAGTGTATTACATGTATAGTTATAATGGTATAAATATAGTGGTATTACATGTATAGTTATAATGGTATAAATGTAGTGTATTACATGTATAGTTATAATGGTATAAATGTAGTGTATTACATGTATAGTTATAATGGTATAAATGTAGTGTATCTTACATGTATAGTTATAATGGTATAAATATAGTGTATTACATGTATAGTTATAATGGTATAGTGTATTACATGTATAGTTATAATGGTATAAATATAGTGTATTACATGTATAGTTATAATGGTATAAATATAGTGTATTACATGTATAGTTATAATGGTATAAATATAGTGTATTACATGTATAGTTATAATGGTATAAATGTAGTGTATTACATGTATAGTTATAATGGTATAGTGTATTACATGTATAGTTATAATGGTATAAATATAGTGTATTACATGTATAGTTATAATGGTATAAATATAGTGTATTACATGTATAGTTATAATGGTATAAATATAGTGTATTACATGTATAGTTATAATGGTATAAATGTAGTGTATCTTACATGTATAGTTATAATGGTATAAGTGTATTACATGTATAGTTATAATGGTATAAATATAGTGTATTACATGTATAGTTATAATGGTATAAATATAGTGTATTACATGTATAGTTATAATGGTATAAATATAGTGTATTACATGTATAGTTATAATGGTATAGTGTATTACATGTATAGTTATAATGGTATAGTGTATTACATGTATAGTTATAATGGTATAGTGTATTACATGTATAGTTATAATGGTATAAATATAGTGTATTACATGTATAGTTATAATGGTATAGTGTATTACATGTATAGTTATAATGGTATAAATGTAGTGTATTACATGTATAGTTATAATGGTATAAATGTAGTGTATTACATGTATAGTTATAATGGTATAAATGTAGTGTATTACATGTATAGTTATAATGGTATAAATGTAGTGTATTACATGTATAGTTATAATGGTATAAATGTAGTGTATTACATGTATAGTTATAATGGTATAGTGTATTACATGTATAGTTATAATGGTATAGTGTATTACATGTATAGTTATAATGGTATAAATATAGTGTATTACATGTATAGTTATAATGGTATAGTGTATTACATGTATAGTTATAATGGTATAAATGTAGTGTATTACATGTATAGTTATATTGGTATAAATGTAGTGTATTACATGTATAGTTATAATGGTATAAATATAGTGTATTACATGTATAGTTATAATGGTATAAATGTAGTGTATCTTACATGTATAGTTATAATGGTATAAATATAGTGTATTACATGTATAGTTATAATGGTATAGTGTATTACATGTATCAGTTATAATGGTATAAAATATAGTGTATTACATGTATAGTTATAAATGGTATAAATATAGTGTATTACATGTATAGTTATAATGGTATAGTTATAATGGTATAAATATAGTGTATTACATGTATAGTTATAAATGGTATAAATGTAGTGTATTACATGTATAGTTATAATGGTATAAATGTAGTGTATTACATGTATAGTTATAATGGTATAAAATATAGTGTATTACATGTATAGTTATAGTGGTATAAATGTAGTGTATCTTACATGTATAGTTATAATGGTATAAATATAGTGTATTACATGTATAGTTATAATGGTATAGTGTATTACATGTATAGTTATAATGGTAGAAATATAGTGTATTACATGTATAGTTATAATGGTATAAATATAGTGTATTACATGTATAGTTATAATGGTATAAATATAGTGTATTACATGTATAGTTATAATGGTATAAATGTAGTGTATTACATGTATAGTTATAATGGTATAGTGTATTACATGTATAGTTATAATGGTATAAATATAGTGTATTACATGTATAGTTATAATGGTATAAATATAGTGTATTACATGTATAGTTATAATGGTATAAATATAGTGTATTACATGTATAGTTATAATGGTATAAATGTAGTGTATCTTACATGTATAGTTATAATGGTATAGTGTATTACATGTATAGTTATAATGGTATAAATATAGTGTATTACATGTATAGTTATAATGGTATAAATATAGTGTATTACATGTATAGTTACAATGGTATAAATATAGTGTATTACATGTATAGTTATAATGGTATAAATATAGTGTATTACATGTATAGTTATAATGGTATAAATATAGTGTATTACATGTATAGTTATAATGGTATAGTGTATTACATGTATAGTTATAATGGTATAAATATAGTGTATTACATGTATAGTTATAATGGTATAAATATAGTGTATTACATGTATAGTTATAATGGTATAGTGTATTACATGTATAGTTATAATGGTATAAATATAGTGTATTACATGTATAGTTATAATGGTATAAATGTAGTGTATTACATGTATAGTTATAATGGTATAAATGTAGTGTATTACATGTATAGTTATAATGGTATAAATATAGTGTATTACATGTATAGTTATAATGGTATAAATGTAGTGTATCTTACATGTATAGTTATAATGGTATAAATATAGTGTATTACATGTATAGTTATAATGGTATAGTGTATTACATGTATAGTTATAATGGTATAAATATAGTGTATTACATGTATAGTTATAATGGTATAAATATAGTGTATTACATGTATAGTTATAATGGTATAAATATAGTGTATTACATGTATAGTTATAATGGTATAGTGTATTACATGTATAGTTATAATGGTATAAATATAGTGTATTACATGTATAGTTATAATGGTATAAATATAGTGTATTACATGTATATTTATAATGGTATAGTGTATTACATGTATACGTTATAATGGTATAGTGTATTACATGTATAGTTATAAATGGTATAAATATAGTGTATTACATGTATAGTTATAATGGTATAAATGTAGTGTATTACATGTATAGTTATAATGGTATAGTGTATTACATGTATAGTTATAATGGTATAGTGTATTACATGTATAGTTATAATGGTATAAATATAGTGTATTACATGTATAGTTATAATGGTATAGTGTATTACATGTATAGTTATAATGGTATAAATGTAGTGTATTACATGTATAGTTATATTGGTATAAATGTAGTGTATTACATGTATAGTTATAACGGTATAAATGTAGTGTATTACATGTATAGTTATAATGGTATAAATGTAGTGTATCTTACATGTATAGTTATAATGGTATAAATATAGTGTATTACATGTATAGTTATAATGGTATAGTGTATTACATGTATAGTTATAATGGTATAAATATAGTGTATTACATGTATAGTTATAATGGTATAAATATAGTGTATTACATGTATAGTTATAATGGTATAGTGTATTACATGTATAGTTATAATGGTATAAATATAGTGTATTACATGTATAGTTATAATGGTATAAATGTAGTGTATTACATGTATAGTTATAATGGTATAAATGTAGTGTATTACATGTATAGTTATAATGGTATAAATATAGTGTATTACATGTATAGTTATAATGGTATAAATGTAGTGTATTACATGTATAGTTATAATGGTATAAATGTAGTGTATTACATGTATAGTTATAATGGTATAAATGTAGTGTATCTTACATGTATAGTTATAATGGTATAAATATAGTGTATTACATGTATAGTTATAATGGTATAGTGTATTACATGTATAGTTATAATGGTATAAATATAGTGTATTACATGTATAGTTATAATGGTATAAATATAGTGTATTACATGTATAGTTATAATGGTATAAATATAGTGTATTACATGTATAGTTATAATGGTATAAATGTAGTGTATTACATGTATAGTTATAATGGTATAGTGTATTACATGTATAGTTATAATGGTAGAAATATAGTGTATTACATGTATAGTTATAATGGTATAAATATAGTGTATTACATGTATAGTTATAATGGTATAAATATAGTGTATTACATGTATAGTTATAATGGTATAAATGTAGTGTATCTTACATGTATAGTTATAATGGTATAGTGTATTACATGTATAGTTATAATGGTATAAATATAGTGTATTACATGTATAGTTATAATGGTATAAATATAGTGTATTACATGTATAGTTATAATGGTATAAATATAGTGTATTACATGTATAGTTATAATGGTATAGTGTATTACATGTATAGTTATAATGGTATAGTGTATTACATGTATAGTTATAATGGTATAGTGTATTACATGTATAGTTATAATGGTATAAATATAGTGTATTACATGTATAGTTATAATGGTATAGTGTATTACATGTATAGTTATAATGGTATAAATATAGTGTATTACATGTATAGTTATAATGGTATAGTGTATTACATGTATAGTTATAATGGTATAAATGTAGTGTATTACATGTATAGTTATAATGGTATAAATGTAGTGTATTACATGTATAAGTTATAATGGTATAAATGTAGTGTATTACATGTATAGTTATAATGGTATAAATGTAGTGTATTACATGTATAGTTATAATGGTATAGTGTATTACATGTATAGTTATAATGGTATAAATATAGTGTATTACATGTATAGTTATAATGGTATAAATGTAGTGTCATTACATGTATAGTTATAATGGTATAGTGTATTACATGTATAGTTATAATGGTATAAATATAGTGTATTACATGTATAGTTATAATGGTATAAATATAGTGTATTACATGTATAGTTATAATGGTATAGTGTATTACATGTATAGTTATAATGGTATAAATATAGTGTATTACATATATAGTTATAATGGTATAAATGTAGTGTATTACATGTATAGTTATAATGGTATAAATGTAGTGTATTACATGTATAGTTATAATGGTATAGTGTATTACATGTATAGTTATAATGGTATAAATATAGTGTATTACATGTATAGTTATAATGGTATAGTGTATTACATGTATAGTTATAATGGTATAAATATAGTGTATTACATGTATAGTTATAATGGTATAGTGTATTACATGTATAGTTATAATGGTATAAATGTAGTGTATTACATGTATAGTTATAATGGTATAAATGTAGTGTATTACATGTATAGTTATAATGGTATAAATGTAGTGTATTACATGTATAGTTATAATGGTATAAATGTAGTGTATTACATGTATAGTTATAATGGTATAAATATAGTGTATTACATGTATAGTTATAATGGTATAAATGTAGTGTATTACATGTATAGTTATAATGGTATAAATGTAGTGTATTACATGTATAGTTATAATGGTATAGTGTATTACATGTATAGTTATAATGGTATAAATGTAGTGTATTACATGTATAGTTATAATGGTATAAATATAGTGTATTACATGTATAGTTATAATGGTATAAATGTAGTGTATTACATGTATAGTTATAATGGTATAAATATAGTGTATTACATGTATAGTTATAATGGTATAGTGTATTACATGTATAGTTATAATGGTATAAATATAGTGTATTACATGTATAGTTATAATGGTATAGTGTATTACATGTATAGTTATAATGGTATAAATATAGTGTATTACATGTATAGTTATAATGGTATAAATATAGTGTATTACATGTATAGTTATAATGGTATAAATGTAGTGTATTACATGTATAGTTATAATGGTATAGTGTATTACATGTATAGTTATAATGGTAGAAATATAGTGTATTACATGTATAGTTATAATGGTATAGTGTATTACATGTATAGTTATAATGGTATAAATATAGTGTATTACATGTATAGTTATAATGGTATAAATATAGTGTATTACATGTATAGTTATAATGGTATAAATATAGTGTATTACATGTATAGTTATAATGGTATAAATGTAGTGTATTACATGTATAGTTATAATGGTATAGTGTATTACATGTATAGTTATAATGGTATAAATATAGTGTATTACATGTATAGTTATAATGGTATAAATATAGTGTATTACATGTATAGTTATAATGGTATAAATGTAGTGTATTACATGTATAGTTATAATGGGTATAGTGTATTACATGTATAGTTATAATGGTATAAATATAGTGTATTACATGTATAGTTATAATGGTATAAATATAGTGTATTACATGTATAGTTATAATGGTATAAATGTAGTGTATTACATGTATAGTTATAATGGTATAGTGTATTACATGTATAGTTATAATGGTATAGTGTATTACATGTATAGTTTATAATGGTATAAATATAGTGTATTACATGTATAGTTATAATGGTATAAATATAGTGTATTACATGTATAGTTATAATGGTATAAATGTAGTGTATTACATGTATAGTTATAATGGTATAGTGTATTACATGTATAGTTATAATGGTATAAATATAGTGTATTACATGTATAGTTATAATGGTATAAATATAGTGTATTACATGTATAGTTATAATGGTATAATGTAGTGTATTACATGTATAGTTATAATGGTATAGTGTATTACATGTATAGTTATAATGGTATAAATGTAGTGTATTACATGTATCGTTATAATGGTATAGTGTATTACATGTATAGTTATAATGGTATAAATGTAGTGTATTACATGTATAGTTATAATGGTATAGTGTATTACATGTATAGTTATAATGGTATAAATGTAGTGTATTACATGTATAGTTATAATGGTATAAATATAGTGTATTACATGTATAGTTATAATGGTATAGTGTATTACATGTATAGTTATAATGGGATGGATGAATTTGAATGTTAGGGGGGACGTACCCGGGGGGTTGTTGTCCAGGACGGCATCACATACACTGATCTTCAGAATGAACGCCCTGAGTAACTGCTCCACATGAGACAGCAAAGAGTCTGAGCTGGAGAGAGCACAGAGAGCACAGGAATACTCAGGACACATACTAGGACCTCACTAGACACAGGACAGAAAAGCTGCTCATTGACTGCAATGGACACAAGTTACTATTTCTAACTCCCAGTAAGTGGTTCAACAAAGTGTGGAGAAGGGTCGGGGGTGTGTGTATGTGTGTATGCGAGTATATATATATGTGTGTGTATATATATGCGAGTGTGTGTGTATATGTATGTATATATATATATATATATATATATATATATATATATATATACATATATATATATATATATACATACACACACATAGTCAGGTGCATAAATATTGGGACATTGACAGAGTTGTCATATTTTGGCCTCTAGTCACCACCACAATGGCTTTGAAATGAAACAAACAAGATGTGCTTTACCTGCAGACTTTCAGATTTAATTTGAGGGTAATTACATCTAAATCAGGTGAACGGTGTAGGAATTACAGCGGTTTCTATATGTGCCTCCCACTTTTTAAGGGGACAAAAGTAATGGGACAAACTAAACAGTCCTAAATCTAACTTTCACTTTTTAATACTTTGTTGCAAATCCTTTGCAGGCAATTACAGCCTGAAGTCTGGAACGTATAGACATCACCAGACGCTGGGTTTCATCCCTGGTGATGCTCTGCCAGGCCTCTACTGCAAATGTCTTCAGTTCCTGCTTGTTCTTGGGGCATTTTCCCTTCAGTTTTGTCTTCATCAAGTGAAATGCATGCTCAATCGGATTCAGGTCAGGGGATTGACTTGGCCATTGCATAACATTCCACTTTTTAGCCTTAAAAAACTCTTTGGTTGCTTTTGCAGTATGCTTCGAGTCATTGTCCATCTGCACTGTCAAGCGCCGTCCAATGAGTTCTGAAGCATTTGACTGAATATGAGCAAATAATATTGCCCGAAACACTTCAGAATTCATTCTGCTGCTTTTGTCAGCAGTCATATCATCAATAAATACTAGGGAACCAGTTCCATTGGCAGCCCTACATGCCCACGCCATGACACTACCACCACCATGCTTCACTGATGAGGTGGTATGTTTTGGATCATGAGCAGTTCCTTTCCTTCTACATACTCTTCTCTTCCCATCACTCTGGTACAAGTTGATCTTTGTCTCATCTGTCCATAGGATGTTGTTCCAGAACTGTAATGGCTTTTTTAGATGTTGTTTGGCAAACTCTAATCTGGTCTTCCTGTTTTTGTGGCTCACCAATGGTTTACATCTTGT
Organism: Taudactylus pleione; assembly: GCA_031769625.1. NCBI lineage: Eukaryota > Metazoa > Chordata > Amphibia > Anura > Myobatrachidae > Taudactylus > Taudactylus pleione. The sequence goes on along the minus strand of JAUIMM010003254.1, from coordinate 96,236 downwards.
GGTGAACCCTCTATATTCACTCTTGTGAAGTCTTCTCTTGATTGTTGACTTTGACACATATACACCTACCTCCTGGAGAGTGTTCTTGATTTGGCCAACTGTTGTGAAGGGGTTTTTCTTCACCAGGGAAATAATTCTTCTGTCATCCACCACAGCTGTTTTCCGTGGTCTTCCGGGTCTTTTGGTGTTGCTGAGCTCTCTGGTGCGTTCTTTCTTTTTAAGAATGTTCCAAACAGTTGATTTGGCCACACCTAATGTTTTTGCTATCTCTCTGATGGGTTTGTTTTGATTTTTCAGCCTAATGATGGCTTCACTGATAGTGACAGCTCTTTGGATCTCATATTGAGAGTCGACAGCAACTGATTCCAAATGCAAATGTCACACCTAGAATCAACTCCAGACCTTTTACCTGCTTAATTGATAATGAAATAACGAGGGAATAGCCCACACCTGTCCATGAAATAGCTTTTGAGTTCATAGTCCCATTACTTTTGGCCCCTTAAAAAGTGGGAGGCACATATAGAAACCGTTGTAATTCCTACACCGTTCACCTGATTTGGATGTTATTACCCTCAAATTAAATCTGAAAGTCTGCAGTTAAATCACATCTTGTTTGTTTCATTTCACAGCCATTGTGGTGGTGACTAGAGGGCAAAAACAAGAGATATGGTAAGAACTTACCTTTGTTATCTCTGTTTCTACGAAGTCCATAGGGTCCACAGGGCTGACCTTGGGGTATAGCTGGATCTGGATCCATGGGCACCACGCAGTTAAAGCTTTAGCTGCTCCCAGGATGCACTTGGGTCCGTCCTCCTCTATACCCCGCCCCCGGCCACAGCACCTCAGTTGGTAAGCAGCCAAGGCCGGAGGAGGAGACTAAACAGAGAGAAGGAAGACTGGAACACACAAGAAACCATACTCACAGAAATGGGAGACGGAAAACCGGTGACCAGCCACACAGCCCATTTGAAGCCAGGCGCGTCAGGGCGGGCGCCCTGTGGACCCTATGGACTTCGTAGAAACAGAGATAACAAACGTAAGTTCTTACCATATCTCTTGTTTTCTACTTCAGGGTCCATAGGGGGTCCACAGGGTTGACCTTGGGGATGTCCCAAAGCAGTACAACTAAGGGCGGGGACGCTCCTGTGCTGAAAGGAGTACCCGGCGCCCAAAGGATGCATCCTGAGAGGCAAAGGTGTCAAACGCATAGAACCTCAAAAACGTTTGAATTGAAGACCAAGTGGCCGCCTTACACAGCTGAACAGCAGAAGCGCCACGTCTAGCAGCCCAAGAGGGACCCACAGAACGAGTGGAATGAGCCTTAACAGAGGCTGGCACAGGTAATCCCTCCTGTGCATAAGCCTCACAAATAACGGAACGAAGCCAACGGGCTAACGTTTGTTTGTTGGCAGGCCAACCCCTCTTGTGAAAACCAAAGAGGATAAACAAGGAATCAGACTTCCTAACCGAAGCCGTCCGGTCTACATAAATTCTAAGCGCCCGGACCACATCTAAGGAAGTCTCACCAGCTGAAAGATCAGGGGACTGAAAAGCTGGCACAACAAGTTCCTGATTAATATGGAACTTCGAGACCACTTTGGGCAAAAACTCAGGACGAGTGCGGAGCACCGCTCTGTCCTGGTGAAAAATCAGGAAAGGAGGGCGACAGGAAAGCGCCCCCAATTCAGACACCCTCCTTGCCGAAGCAATTGCCAGGAGAAAAACCGTCTTAAATGTCAGCCACTTGAGCTCCACCGCCTCAAGAGGCTCAAACGGAGGACCCTGCAGGACCCGTAGCACCACCGCCAAGTCCCAAGGAGCCACAGGAGGCACAAAGGGAGGCTGGATCCTGAGAACACCCTGGAAAAAGGTGTGAACGTCTGGTAGTATTGCAATCCGCCGTTGAAACCACACGGACAAGGCGGACACATGAACCTTCAGAGATGCAAGGCGTAAGCCGAGATCCAATCCTGACTGAAGAAATTCCAAGATCCTAGAAACTCGGAACACCTGAGGATCATAATGTCTGGACTCACACCACTGAAAGTAAGTGTGCCACACACTGTGATAAATCCGTGCTGAAGCAGGCTTGCGTGCCCTGAGCATGGTACCAATAACCGAACTGGAGAAGCCCCGAGACCTCAAGACGGCTGTCTCAAGAGCCACGCCGTCAAAGACAGCCGACCCAGATACGGGTAAAGGCAGGGCCCCTGAGACAACAGGTCCCGACGCTGAGGAAGAAGGTACGGAGCGTCGATGGAGAGGCTCCTGAGATCGGAGTACCAAGGACGTCTGGGCCACGCCGGAGCTACCAGCACGAGCATGCCGCCGTCCTGCTTGAATTTCCGCAGAACCCGAGGAAGCAGGGATATCGGAGGAAACAGATACGCCAGGTGAAACGTCCATTTCACCGACAGCGCGTCCACCAGACTTGCACCTGCGTCTCTTGTCCTTGACCCGTAAACGGGCAACTTGTGATTGTGACGGGAGGCCATCAAGTCCAGCTCCGGCAGTCCCCACCTGTCCACGAGTAGCTGAAACACCTCTGGGTGAAGCGACCATTCCCCAGGATGCACGTCGTGACGGCTGAGGAAGTCCGCCTCCCAATTGAGGACTCCGGGGATGAAGACCGCCGAGATCGCTGGAATGTGACCCTCCGCCCAAGTCAGGATACGAGACACCTCCGACATCGCTGCCTGACTGCGAGTTCCGCCTTGGTGATTGATATACGCCACCGTGGTGGCGTTGTCGGACTGCACCTGTACCGCCCTTCCGTGAAGAGCGGGGCCGGACGACTGCAGGGCCCTGTATACTGCCCGCAGTTCCAGGATGTTGATGGGGAGAAGTGCTTCTTCCGCTGACCAATGACCCTGAAGCGACAAAGAGCCGGTCACTGCCCCCCAACCCCGGAGACTGGCATCCGTCGTGAGCAGGACCCAGTCCGGGATCCAAAATGGGCGCCCCTCGACCAGATGAGCTGTCTGAAGCCACCAAGCCAAAGATAGCCGAACGTCCGGAGACAACACCAGCACCTGAGAGCGGATCCGGTGAGGTAACCCGTTCCATTCTGATAGAATCAGCCCCTGCAGGGGCCGGGAATGGAACTGGGCAAATTCCACCATGTCGAATGTCGACACCATGGACCCCAGAACTCTCATAGCCGAATGGACCGACAGGCGGCAACGGCTCAGGCAACTGCGTATCCGCAGCTGTAGGGAGGCGACCTTCTCCGGAGTCAGGAAGATCCTTTGCTGACGCAAATCCAGCAGGGCTCCCAAATGAACCATCCGCTGTGATGGAATCAGGGAGGACTTTTTCCAATTTATCAACCACCCGTGTGCTTGCAGGCAAGCGATCGTCAGGTGGAGATGTTGAAGCAGTACCTCCGGAGAGCTCGCCAGCAACAGGAGGTCGTCCAGGTACGGCAGCAGCCATGACCGCCATAATCTTCGTGAACACCCTCGGTGCCGTGGAGAGACCAAAGGGTAGCGCCCGGAACTGATAGTGGTGTTGAAGGATAGCGAACCTCAGATACCGCTGGTGTGAAGATGCTATCGGAACATGGAGGTAGGCGTCCTGGATGTCCAGGGACACCATGTAATCCCCCGGTTCCATCGCCAGAATAATGGAACGTAACGTTTCCATCCTGAACTTGGGAACCCTGAGGAATTTGTTCAGAGACTTCAAGTTGAGGATAGGGCGATGAGAACCATTGGGTTTCTGCACCAGAAACAGAGACGAATAATACCCCGTCCCTCGTTGTGATAGCGGAACGGGAACAATGACCCCTGCTTTCAGCAAGGACTCTATAGCCTCCTGAACCTGTAACGCCTTGGTCTTGTCCTGAGAAGGACTTGTGCAGAAAAACTGGTGGGGTGGTCTGTGCCGAAAAGACAGGGCGTACCCCTGGGAGACCACTTATCGAACCCAGGCATCTGTGGTGGTATTGTGCCAGCACTGGGCAAATAGAAGAAGTCGGCCTCCCACTCTGAGGTCCCCCAGAGGGAGGCCCGTCCCATCAGGCCGCAGGTTTATCTTCCTGCTTGGAAGAAGGGCGCCGAGCACTCCAGGCTTGCTTCTTGGGTTTAGAGGCCGTCTTACTCGCAGACTGTCTCGGGAAGGACTGACCTTTCGCCTTACCCTGAACCCGAAAGGAACGAAAAGCCGAACTCCGAACCTTAGCAGGCAGTGCCGCCGAAGGGAGGAAGGCCGACTTGGATTTAGCCAGGGTGTCCACTATTTTGTCCAAGTCCGGACCAAATAGTAATTCCCCATTGAAAGGTAAGGCCTCCAGACCTTTCTTTGAATCAGAGTCCGCTCTCCAGGACCGCAACCATAAGGATCGGCGGGCAGACACCGCTGCAGCCGATACCCTCGAGGTCAGCAGACTAGCATCTAAAGAAGCTTCTCCAATGTAAGAAGCAGCGTCCCTCATTTGTCCCAACAACGCCCGCTGGACATCCGGAGCGTCGTCCGGGAAGGTATCTTCCAATGCATTGGCCCACCCCTCAATGGCCTTGGCCACCCAGGTGATAGCCATGGACGGTCGGGCCACCGCCCCGGAGAGGGAGTAAATAGACTTTAAGCAAGTCTCAACTTTCCTGTCCGTGGGATCCTTCAGCGAGGATATCGACGGTAATGGTAAGGTGGCGCCCCGAGTTAAACGGGTGACATGGGAATCCACCGCCGGTGGAGTTTCCCATTTTTTACAATGTGCCTCAGGGAAGGGGTAATTAGAAGCCAACCGCTTCTGAGGAAGGAATCTCTTACTGGGCGCCTGCCAAGCTACCGCCATATGGTCCGTCAACTGATCCGACAGGGGAAACACCGCAGAAGCCACCTTAGTTTTTTTGAAACTAGGAAACTTCGACTTAGGAACCGGTGCCTCATCCTCTATAAGAAGAATAGCTCGCACCGCCCTAACTAGTGCTCGCACATTAATGGACGACTTGGTATCCATTTCCTGGACCGAGGCGTCCGAGTCAGTGTCATCAGGGACCTCCCCATCATCTGAGGAACCCTCTGAGTCCGATACCTGAGCAGCCCGTGTCATGAGTGGGCGTTTTGAAATCCTAGAAGGCATGTCAGTCTGCAACATTGACTGAAAAGCCGAGGAAGCGGCCGCCAAATTTTGCACAGAGTTGGAGAGCACATCCACCCAGGGTGGAGGAGTCACCATAGGGGCCTGAAAAGGTACCACAGGCTGCTGCGGCACAGGGGAAGCCTGTATATACATAGGCAACCCCGCATAGGGACCCACCGACTGAGACCCAGGAGGACTCCGCAATAACTGCGGGACACCCGGGGAATGGGGGATGGTCGGCTGGGACAACGACCTAGTAGGGAGAGCAGTCGGGACCGACAGACGGTCCGCAATAGACACCAGCACTTGAGAAAACATCGCCCACGGTGGTTCCTGCGCCAGAGAAGGTCTGGATGGGCCAGGAGCCACCTGGCATCGACTACACAGGCCATCCTGTGACAAATCCTCCCTATCTACTCCTGCAGAACAGCGTCCGCAGGAGGCCAACACCGGAGCCACTGAGCACTCAACCTCCTCGTCTGACATGACAGAATATATTATATATCTGGCACCAGGGTAGAAGTAAAACGCACTCACCGGTGTGCTGAACAACAGCCCACAATATGGCACTGAGTAGCACACAACTGTATGTGACGGACCTCACAAATACGTGATCTATATAAGTGAGGTCAGTAGAAACGCCCCTCCCCCACACACCTGTAGGGCTTGTAGGAGAAGTAAAGGGATAGGTATAAGCTGACAGTAAGTAGAAAATAAGCACAGACAGGCAGCACTAGCAAAAGTCACATACCATGCAGGAAGATATACTCACTGCACCTTTACACTACAATCAACCTGCCCAGATTCAGTGTCTGGGAGGGCTATAGTGCTGTGTACGCTGTCCTTAATCAGGGGAGAGGTACACAGGGGGACCGGTCCGCGTGCTCCCTGAAGATCTGCGCTGCCACTGTGAGAAAATGGCTGCTGGAGACCTCAGAGGAGGAGTGGCCGTGTAACTGCAGCTCAGCGACGCCAGACTCCGTGCTGAAAGGCGCGCTGAGCTGAGGGGAGGAGCCGCTGACAGGGAAGGCTTCCTCCCCTGGCTAGCATATTAACCCCAGGGCTTGCCGGCATCCCGCTTGCCATATATCCCTGGTGGTCTAGTGGTCCCACGGGTTATTCCTCCTCAGAGGGGGAGCCCGCCGCCACCGCTAGCGGCCCCCGGTCTGTCCCCTAGGACCGGGGGCAAAGGACTGCATCTGCAGGCAAAACCCGCGAGCCGCCGCTAATCGGCGACTCGCGGCTTACCTTGTCCCCGGCGACTCCGGCAGCAGTCCAGGGAGGGACCCAGAGTCCGGCTAGTACGGACTCTGGCCTCCCGCCGCGATCCCCAGTGCAGTACTGGCGTCGCGGCGCCAGCGGGGAAGGAGAGCGGCAGCGTGGGCGTCTGCATAGACAGCCCGTCGCTGCCACAATAGAGCCTCTGTTTTAAAATAAAAATCTAACAGGCTCTTTTTTTTTTTTTTTTTTTTTAAATAAAAATAGAAAGCTTTTGGGGGCTGCTCCTGCAGCCCCCCTGCGCAGGTGACCCGACTCCGGCCGGGCACCAACTCAAACTGAGGTGCTGTGGCCGGGGGCGGGGTATAGAGGAGGACGGACCCAAGTGCATCCTGGGAGCAGCTAAAGCTTTAACTGCGTGGTGCCCATGGATCCAGATCCAGCTATACCCCAAGGTCAACCCTGTGGACCCCCTATGGACCCTGAAGTAGAAATATGAAAATTCTGTCAATGTCCCAATATTTATGCACCTGACTGTATATGTGAGTATGTGTGTGTATGCGAGTGTGTGCATGCGAGTGTGTGCATGCGAGTGCTAACGTAGGCAGCAAAGGCTGAACAACATTCAGCAGCGTCACTAAGGTCTCAGCTGTGTAGTGTAGTTTGATCCTAACGATGTAACAGGCGGCATTCTCAGGGAGGTTGGCTTGGCACACACAATGGCATAGGAAAGACACTTTAGGATAAGGCTAGGAATAGATAATGTGCTAAGCTACTTCCCAGCCTGAAGGAAAGCATCAGAACCGTAGACATGCTGGGATAAATAAATATAGGACACAGGTAGCCTGGGCGGGTCAGTTACGGCAAGCCTCTGACCTTATTACCTGATAGAAAGGAGAGGAGGCTGTGCGATTTCAAAGACAAATCTCTCCACCGGGTGGTGCTCTTTATCCAGAATTACCACCACCACTTTCTCCACATCATTCTGCAAGGACAGGAAGAAAATAAAGTGTGTGCTCAACGGGCAAACAGCCTGGACAGAAATACATCTCAGCACAGGAGATGGTGGTTATAGAGCGCTCTATACCCACCACCATCAGATGCCCAGAGCTGGCGCCCCTCACCTTCTCTATCAGAGGCTTCACGCAGTGCAGCGTGTCCTGGATGTACCGGTTCAGTTCCGGGTGACAGGACATCTGGGAATAGACAGAAAGAGCAAAGACAGCGACATGAGGCTCATCACTAGATGGGTGTCAGAGCATAGGACTGGTCTCTCACGTCCGGTCACTGTTACTTAGTACATACCGATATAGCAGCAATATTATATTCATTATTATTATTATGAGGCAGATCCGTATACAAGCCGTCCTGCAGAGCGATGCCCAGGCTAAGACACGCTAAGTAATCAAACATTAGAACCATTCTTAGTTACATAAATAAAACCCTATATCACTGGCCATCAACAGGTTAATTTTGTGTAGCCAGCCTAAAGGTGACCTCTAACGCGTCCCACAGATATAATTATACATTCATCCCTTTATGTTACATTACATAATACACAGGGAATGTGTTCATTGGCCATTACAGATCGGGATTCCCAAATCCGGACGCAGCGCAACGTTGTGAGTATGGGGCACAGAGGACACCCCTCTCCCTGTCATAGGCTACGCTGCATGGGTTCCGGACAATAGTCAGTAAAAAGGTCGACAATGTCTAGATAACACCAGATGTTAGACAGTCAATAGGTCTGGGACAAAAGGTCCACACACTAAAGGTACAAATAGTCGACATTGTCAAAGGGTAGACACAAAATGATTGACGTAAATAAAAAAAAAATATTATGAAAACATGATTTTTTTTTTTTTTTGCGGGTGTTAGTCACTTACCAGAGGGTTAGGGCGACTGCTTGAGACTTACCCCAATAACTAGGGTTAGGCACCAGGAGGGATGGTAAGGGTCAGGCACTAGAAGGGACAATTAGGGTTAGGCACCAGGAGGAAGGGTTAGGGTCAGGCACTAGAAAGGACGGCTAGGGTCAGGCACCAGGAGGGAGGGTGAGGGTCAGGCACAAGAAAGGACGGTTAGGGTCAGGCACCAGGAGGGAGGGTGAGGGTCAGGCACAAGAAAGGACGGTTAGGGTCAGGCACTAGAAGGGAGGGATAGGGTCAGGCACCAGGGGGGGGAGGGTTAGGGTCAGGCACCAGGGGGGGAGGGTTAGGGTCAGGCACCAGAGAGGGAGGATTAGGGTCAGGCACAAAAAAGGACGGTTAGGGTTAGGCACCAGGAGGGAGGGTGAGGGTCAGGCACCAGGAGGGAGGGTTAGGGTCAGGCACCAGGAGGGAGGGTTAGGGTCAGGCACCAGGAGGGAGGGTGAGGGTTAGGCACTTACAGGAGAATTAGGGTCAGGCATCTACCCCGACGGTTAGGGTTAATCTCTCTGAATCCACACCCACTCTGTATAAATCATATTAACCCGAGACCCCAAAGGAATCAAAAGAACGTTTCCTGTCTGGCCCCAGGGCTACTGATTTAAATATCATCATCGGGTACCAGTCTGTCACCCCAGGAATCAGGATGGGGAGATGCTGCCAATAAGGACATGGTGACTTTCCATACACTGCTGGAAGACAAAGGAACACAGAAGAGCCGTCTACCTGCACTGGTACATTGTATTTTTTCCTCTTCTGAAAGATCCCGATGGGATAAACCTCTCGGACATAAAGTATCAGATGCACAGCGACCTCCAGAAACTCACACAAAATATCTGCCACCACTACAGGAGGGAACAGAGGAGAAAGCGGCTGTCAGGCTGCAACACATGAAGTACACATATAGGTCAGCAACTTATATATGACTGTCTGCTCTCATATAGTATGCTATAGCTGTGTATATATCTGTGTATATATCTGTGTATAAAGCAACGCAGAAAGCTTGAGCCCTCCTCATTGCACTTGCCAACAGTAACTGATCAGTGATGCTGCTGGGGACCCTGCTCTTCCCACTATATAACTCTCAGTCTGTGACTTCCTGCTGCCTCCATTCCCCTCCTCACATCATGTCACTGCCCCTGTCACATACAGCCCTGTCCTCACTGACACATCACTCATCTCCTGATATACTCTGTCCTGCTGGGGACCCTGCTCCTCCCACTATATAACTCTCAGTCTGTGACTTCCTGCTGCCTCCATTCCCCTCCTCACATCATGTCACTGCCCCTGTCACATGCAGCCCTGTCCTCACTGACACATCACTCATCTCCTGATATACTCTGTCCTGCTGGGGACCCTGCTCCTCCCACTATATAACTCTCAGTCTGTGACTTCCTGCTGCCTCCATTCCCCTCCTCCCATCATGTCACTGCCCCTGTCACATGCAGCCCTGTCCTCACTAACACATCCCTCATCTCCTGATATACTCTGTGCTGCTGGGGAACCTGCTCCTCCCACTATATACCTCTCAGTCTGTGACTTCCTGCTGCCTCCATTCCCCTCCTCACATCATGTCACTGCCCCTGTCACATACAGCCCTGTCCTCACTGACACACCACTCATCTCCTGATATACTCTGTGCTGCTGGGGACCCTGCTCCTCCCACTATATAACTCTCAGTCTGTGCCTTCCTGCTGCCTCCATTCCCCTCCTCCCATCATGTCACTGCCCCTGTCACATCACTCATCTCCTGATATACTCTGTGCTGCTGGGGACCCTGCTCCTCCCACTATATAACTCTCAGTCTGTGACTTCCTGCTGCCTCCATTCCCCTCCTCCCATCATGTCACTGCCCCTGTCACATGCAGCGCTGTCCTCACTGTCACATCACTCATCTCCTGATATACTCTGTGCTGCTGGGGACCCTGCTCCTCCCACTATATAACTCTCAGTCTGTGACTTCCTGCTGCCTACATTCCCCTCCTCCCATCATGTCACTGCCCGTCACATGCAGCCCTGTCCTCACTGACATATCACTCATCTCCTGATATACTCTGTGCTGCTGGGGACCCTGCTCCTCCCACTATATAACTCTCAGTCTGTGACTTCCTGCTGCCTCCATTCCCCTCCTCACATCATGTCACTGCCCCACACCTCATGCCACGGGGGCGTGTTATGAGTCAGAGGGGCGCGGCCCAGCAGCAAGCTCCTAAGCATGTTGGCCAAGCAGAGCGCCAGGAGGAGGATCTGCTCGGCTGGCATTCACACGGCTGTACCGGTCCATCAGCCCTTCTGACATTTGGCCGCGCTCTGTGCTGCTTGGGAACAATTTAGGGATTTAGTGATCAGGGAGAGAAGAGCATCCAGCTGATTTTCAAAAACAACATCAATGCCAATCTGGAGAGGAAGGAGGGGAAATGAATGCTCTGCAGTGTGCCGGAGCGATGTTCTGCTGCTCAGGCCACAGAGAATTATGGTACTATGTATGGGGTGAGAGCGGACACCTTATGCTGGTGGCTATGAAGTGACTGTGTCCCGACAGCACCTTGCAGAGAACCTAATTCCCCCAAAGAGTGATTGATTATTAGCTGGGTACACGCTAGGTAAATCCTACAAATCAGGCCGGCATATCGGGTACATCATCTAGTGGGTACCCGTGATATGAGCACTTCTGCGGGTCGCTAGCGAATGCAGCAGGACACATAGCTCCCCCTTGTCAGACCCGGCATCAGCAAGTGTGTATCAAGCTTAAGAAGTTGCTGAGTCCATGGTCTATCTCCCCTTACCCAGCAGAGACGAGCAGGGGTACAGGTGTGAGAGCTTGTATACGTCCCCTTATATCTCCCATAGACGCAGACAGAATTCTTATTCTGTGCTATACAGATGCTGATAATGTGTAATTTAGGTGGGAGCTCATATCTACCATAATCCAAAGTGACCAATCACTGACACAGGCTTATTATTACACAGCTCATATCTACCATAATCCAAAGTGACCGATCACTGACACAGGCTTATTATTACACACAGCTCATATCTACCATAATCCAAAGTGACCGATCACTGACACAGGCTTATTATTACACACAGCTCATATCTACCATAATCCAAAGTGACCAATCACTGACACAGGCTTATTATTACACAGCTCATATCTACCATAATCCAAAGTGACCAATCAGTGACACAGGCTTATTATTACACACAGCTCATATCTACCATAATCCAAAGTAACCAATCACTGACACAGGCTTATTATTACACAGCTCATATCTACCATAATCCAAAGTGACCAATCACTGACACAGGCTTATTATTACACACAGCTCATATCTACCATAATCCAAAGTGACCAATCACTGACACAGGTTTATTATTACACACAGCTCATATCTACCATAATCCAAAGTGACCAATCACTGACACAGGCTTATTATTACACACAGCTCATATCTACCATAATCCAAAGTGACCGATCACTGACACAGGCTTATTATTACACAGCTCATATCTACCATAATCCAAAGTGACCAATCAGTGACACAGGCTTATTATTACACACAGCTCATATCTACCATAATCCAAAGTAACCAATCACTGACACAGGCTTATTATTACACAGCTCATATCTACCATAATCCAAAGTGACCAATCACTGACACAGGCTTATTATTACACACAGCTCATATCTACCATAATCCAAAGTGACCAATCACTGACACAGGTTTATTATTACACACAGCTCATATCTACCATAATCCAAAGTGACCAATCACTGACACAGGCTTATTATTACACACAGCTCATATCTACCATAATCCAAAGTGACCGATCACTGACACAGGCTTATTATTACACAGCTCATATCTACCATAATCCAAAGTGACCAATCAGTGACACAGGCTTATTATTACACACAGCTCATATCTACCATAATCCAAAGTGACCAATCAGTGACACAGGTATTATTATTACACAGCTCATATCTACCATAATCCAAAGTGACTAATCACTGACACAGGCTTATTATTACACAGCTCATATCTACCATAATCCAAAGTGACCAATCACTGACACAGGCTTATTATTACACACAGCTCATATCTACCATAATCCAAAGTGACCAATCACTGACACAGGCTTATTATTACACACAGCTCATATCTACCATAATCCAAAGTGACTAATCACTGACACAGGCTTATTATTACACACAGCTCATATCTACCATAATCCAAAGTGACCAATCACTGACACAGGCTTATTATTACACAGCTCATATCTACCATAATCCAAAGTGACCAATCACTGACACAGGCTTATTATTACACAGCTCATATCTACCATAATCCAAAGTGACTAATCACTGACACAGGCTTATTATTACACAGCTCATATCTACCATAATCCAAAGTGACCAATCAGTGACACAGGCTTATTATTACACACAGCTCATATCTACCATAATCCAAAGTGACCAATCACTGACACAGGCTTATTATTACACACAGCTCATATCTACCATAATCCAAAGTGACCAATCACTGACACAGGCTTATTATTACACACAGCTCATATCTACCATAATCCAAAGTATCCAATCACTGACACAGGTTTATTATTACACACAGCTCATATCTACCATAATCCAAAGTAACCAATCACTGACACAGGCTTATTATTACACAGCTCATATCTACCATAATCCAAAGTGACCAATCACTGACACAGGCTTATTATTACACAGCTCATATCTACCATAATCCAAAGTAACCAATCACTGACACAGGCTTATTATTACACACAGCTCATATCTACCATAATCCAAAGTGACCAATCACTGACACAGGCTTATTATTACACACAGCTCATATCTACCATAATCCAAAGTGACCAATCACTGACCGGTGACTGTGCAAGAAAGTGTAAGGAACGCCAACGCCTGGTCACTACTGATTGCAGCCCATTTGTGCTGCCTGCGCCTTGTTACCTGCACCTCTCCCACCTGTGCTGCCTGCGCCTTGTTACCTGCATCTCCCACCTGTGCTGCCTGCGCCTTGTTACCTGCACCTCTCCCACCTGTGCTGCCTGCGCCTTGTTACCTGCACCTCTCCCACCTGTGCTGCCTGCGCCTTGTTACCTGCATCTCCCACCTGTGCTGCCTGCGCCTTGTTACCTGCATCTCCCACCTGTGCTGCCTGCGCCTTGTTACCTGCATCTCCCACCTGTGCTGCCTGCGCCTTGTTACCTGCACCTCTCCCACCTGTGCTGCCTGCGCCTTGTTACCTGCACCTCTCCCACCTGTGCTGCCTGCGCCTTGTTACCTGCATCTCCCACCTGTGCTGCCTGCGCCTTGTTACCTGCATCTCCCACCTGTGCTGCCTGCGCCTTGTTACCTGCATCTCCCACCTGTGCTGCCTGCGCCTTGTTACCTGCATCTCCCACCTGTGCTGCCTGCGCCTTGTTACCTGCATCTCCCACCTGTGCTGTCTGCGCCTTGTTACCTGCATCTCCCACCTGTGCTGTCTGCGCCTTGTTACCTGCATCTCCCACCTGTGCTGTCTGCGCCTTGTTACCTGCATCTCCCACCTGTGCTGCCTGCGCCTTGTTACCTGCATCTCCCACCTGTGCTGCCTGCGCCTTGATACCTGCATCTCCCACCTGTGCTGCCTGCGCCTTGTTACCTGCATCTCCCACCTGTGCTGCCTGCGCCTTGTTACCTGCATCTCCCACCTGTGCTGCCTGCGCCTTGTTACCTGCATCTCCCACCTGTGCTGCCTGTGCCTTGTTACCTGCGTCTCCCACCTGTGCTGCCTGCGCCTTGTTACCTGCACCTCTCACCTGTGCTGCCTGCTCCTTGTTACCTGCACCTCTCACCTGTGCTGCCAGCGCCTTGTTACCTGCAACTCTCACCTGTGCTGCCTGCGCCTTGTTACCTGCATCTCCCACCTGTGCTGCCTGCGCCTTGTTACCTGCACCTCTCACCTGTGCTGCCTGCGCCTTGTTACCTGCACCTCTCACCTGTGCTGCCTGCGCCTTGTTACCTGCATCTCCCACCTGTGCTGCCTGCGCCTTGTTACCTGCATCTCCCACCTGTGCTGCCTGCGCCTTGTTACCTGCACCTCTCCCACCTGTGCTGCATGCGCCTTGTTACCTGCACCTCTCCCACCTGTGCTTTGTTACCTGCATCTCCCACCTGTGCTGCCTGTGACTTGTTACCTGCATCTCCCACCTGTGCTGCCTGCGCCTTGTTACCTGCAGCTCTCCCACCTGTGCTGCCTGCGCCTTGTTACCTGCATCTCCCACCTGTGCTGCCTGCGCCTTGTTACCTGCACCTCTCCCACCTGTGCTGCCTGCGCCTTGTTACCTGCACCTCTCCCACCTGTGCCTTGTTACCTGCATCTCCCACCTGTGCTGCCTGTGCCATCTTACTTGCACCTCTCCCACCTGTGCTGCCTGCGCCTTGTTACCTGCATCTCCCACCTGTGCCTTGTTACCTGCATCTCTCACCTGTGCCTTCTTACTTGCACCTCTCCCACCTGTGCTGCCTGCGCCTTGTTACCTGCAGCTCCCACCTGTGCTGCCTGTGCCTTGTTACCTGCACCTCTCCCACCTGTGCTGCCTGTGCCTTGTTACCTGCACCTCTCCCACCTGTGCTGCCTGTGCCTTGTTACCTGCATCTCCCACCTGTGCTGCCTGTGCCTTCTTACTTGCACCTCTCCCACCTGTGCTGCCTGTGCCTTCTTACTTGCACCTCTCCCACCTGTGCTGCCTGCGCCTTGTTACCTGCACCTCTCCCACCTGTGCTGCCTGCACCTTCTTACCTGCACCTCTCCCACCTGTGCTGCCTGCGCCTTGTTACTTGCACCTCTCACCTGTGCTGCCTGTGCCTAGTTACCTGCAGCTCTCCCACCTGTGCTGCCTGTGCCTTGTTATCTGCATCTCCCACCTGTGCTGCCTGTGCCTTCTTACCTGCACCTCTCCCACCTGTGCTGCCTGTGTCTTCTTCCCTGCATCTCCCACCTGTGCTGCCTGCGCCTTGTTACTTGCACCTCTCACCTGTGCTGCCTGTGCCTAGTTACCTGCAGCTCTCCCACCTGTGCTGCCTGTGCCTTGTTATCTGCATCTCCCACCTGTGCTGCCTGTGCCTTCTTACCTGCACCTCTCCCACCTGTGCTGCCTGCACCTTCTTACCTGCATCTCCCACCTGTGCTGCCTGCGCCTTGTTACTTGCACCTCTCGCCTGTGCTGACTGTGCCTAGTTACCTGCAGCTCTCCCACCTGTGCTGCCTGTGCCTTGTTATCTGCATCTCCCACCTGTGCTGCCTGTGCCTTCTTACCTGCACCTCTCCCACCTGTGCTGCCTGTGTCTTCTTACCTGCATCTCCCACCTGTGCTGCCTGTGCCTTGTTACCTGCATCTCCCACCTGTGCCTTCTTACCTGCACCTCTCTCACCTGTGCTGCCTGTGCCTTCTTACCTGCACCTCTCCCACCTGTGCCGTTACCTGCACCTCTCCCACCTGTGCTGCCTGCACCTTCTTACCTGCATCTCCCACCTGTGCTGCCTGTGCCTTGTTACTTGCACCTCTCTCACCTGTGCTGCCTGTGCCTAGTTACCTTCAGCTCTCCCACCTGTGCCTTGTTATCTGCATCTCCCACCTGTGCTGCCTGTGCCTTGTTACCTGCATCTCCCACCTGTGCTGCCTGTGCCGTTACCTGCACCTCTCCCACCTGTGCTGCCTGTGCCGTTACCTGCATCTCCCACCTGTGCTGCCTGTGCCGTCTTACCTGCACCTCCCACCTGTGCTGCCTGCGCCTTGTTACCTGCATCTCCCACCTGTGCTGCCTGTGCCTTCTTACCTGCACCTCTCTCACCTGTGCTGCCTGTGCCTTCTTACCTGCACCTCTCCCACCTGTGCCGTTACCTGCACCTCTCCCACCTGTGCTGCCTGCGCCTTGTTATCTGCATCTCCCACCTGTGCTGCCTGTGCCTTCTTACCTGCACCTCTCTCACCTGTGCTGCCTGTGCCTTGTTACCTGCATCTCCCACCTGTGCTGCCTGTGCCTTGTTACCTGCATCTCCCACCTGTGCTGCCTGTGCCTTGTTACCTGCATCTCCCACCTGTGCTGCCTGTGCCTTGTTACCTGCACCTCTCCCACCTGTGCTGCCTGCGCCTTGTTACCTGCACCTCTCCCACCTGTGTCACACTCTACCACATTCCTAGGCACCATCCACAACATTAACAGCTGTTGTGTTACCAGAAGCTATTTTACACACGGTGCTTTATACCTAAAGGAATACTGAATGTGATGTGTACCCAACATCCCCCCTATCCCCAACTATGGGGGTCCCAGACTATCGTGGCCTTGTAAGAGCACAATGACCTGGAGCCCAGCGTGCTAGAAGTGTTATAAAATGCAGGATAATAGGGGCTACAGTGATGCTTCTCCTCGCAGGCTATCACACAGCCACAGACACTCACGATTCCTGAGAACGTTCCTCCAGGAGAACACACACGAGATGTCAGGAACCCATAATGGCTCCCCTCGTAGAAAGGCCGGAGGGCGCCACAGCAGCAATCTCAGAGTCTGCCCTCAAGACAATAGGCAGGGGTCCAAAGGGGGAGTAGGAGAAAAGTATGAGCTGCAGAAGGGTCTCCTGGGGACTATGACTCCCCATTACCCCAGGAGGAAAACAAACATGGACACGAAGCAGAGACATAGAACGTAGTATGCTCAGCACCGAAATCATGTTACAGGGACACCGTACACCACACTGTGAGCACTGACTGTGTCATATACATGAAGACTTTGTACCTTGCCCGAAGTTCAAATCTTGGCGCGTTAAAGTGGTCATTATCGGATCTGAAAGACAACGAAAATAAAATAAAGTCAGCCTGGGTGCAAGATATATTACACTCCCAGCAGTGAGGGAGGATGTTACACTCCCAGCAGTGAGGGAGGATGTTACACTCCCAGCAGTGAGGGAGGATGTTACACTCCCAGCAGTGAGGGAGGATGTTACACTCCCAGCAGTGAGGGAGGATGTTACACTCCCAGCAGTGAGGGAGGATGTTACACTCCCAGCAGTGAGGGAGGATGTTACACTCCCAGCAGTGAGGGAGGATGTTACACTCCCAGCAGTGAGGGAGGATGTTACACTCCCAGCAGTGAGGGAGGATGTTACACTCCCAGCAGTGAGGGAGGATGTTACACTCCCAGCAGTGAGGGAGGATGTTACACTCCCAGCAGTGAGGGTGGATGTTACACTCCCAGCAGTGAGGGAGGATGTTACACTCCCAGCAGTGAGGGTGGATGTTACACTCCCAGCAGTGAGGGAGGATGTTACACTCCCAGCAGTGAGGGTGGATGTTACACTCCCAGCAGTGAGGGTGGATGTTACACTCCCAGCAGTGAGGGTGGATGTTACACTCCCAGCAGTGAGGGAGGATGTTACACTCCCAGCAGTGAGGGAGGATGTTACACTCCCAGCAGTGAGGGAGGATGTTACACTCCCAGCAGTGAGGGAGGATGTTACACTCCCAGCAGTGAGGGTGGATGTTACACTCCCAGCAGTGAGGGTGTATTATACAAGCAGTGAGGGTGGATATTATACTATTATTAACATTTATTTATATGGCACACAAGTGTTCTGCAGCACCTTACAAAGTACATAGGCAAATAGGTTGACTTACAGTACAATACAATACAGGACATGGATAACATACATTGCTACATTCGCCACCATAACACCCAGAAAAGCAACATTCCAAAGTAACCAAGTGTTAGGTGGGGAGTAAGAAGTAGATGAAAGTAGAGAACGGAGAAGCACAAGAGGGTAGAGGGCCCTGCTCATAGGAGCTTACATTCTAAAGGGGGAAACTAGCAGTGAGGGGGGTGTACAGTGCACTGGCAGTGAGGGGGGTTTAGTACACTAGCAGTGAGGGGGTGTACAGTACACTAGCAGTGAGGGTATATATTATACTAGCAGTGAGGGGGTGTACAGTACACTAGCAGTGAGGGGGTGTACAGTACACTAGCAGTGAGGGGGTGTACAGTACACTAGCAGTGAGGGGGTGTACAGTACACTAGCAGTGAGGGGGTGTACAGTACACTAGCAGTGAGGGGGTGTACAGTACACTAGCAGTGAGGGGGTGTACAGCACACTAGCAGTGAGGGGGTGTACAGTACACTAGCAGTGAGGGGGTGTACAGTACACTAGCAGTGAGGGGGTGTACAGCACACTAGCAGTGAGGGGGGTGTACAGCACACTAGCAGTGAGGGGGGTGTACGGTACACTAGCAGTGAGGGGGGTGTACAGCACACTAGCAGTGAGGGGGGTGTACAGTACACTAGCAGTGAGGGGGTGTACAGTACACTAGCAGTGAGGGGGGTGTACAGTACACTAGCAGTGAGGGGGGTGTACAGTACACTAGCAGTGAGGGGGGTATATTATACTAGCAGTGAGGGGGGTGTACAGTACACTAGCAGTGAGGGGGGTGTACGGTACACTAGCAGTGAGGGGGGTGTACGGTACACTAGCAGTGAGGGGGTGTACAGTACACTAGCAGTGAGGGGGTGTACAGTACACTAGCAGTGAGGGGGTGTACAGTACACTAGCAGTGAGGGGGTGTACAGTACACTAGCAGTGAGGGGGTGTACAGTACACTAGCAGTGAGGGGGGTGTACAGTACACTAGCAGTGAGGGGGGTGTACAGTACACTAGCAGTGAGGGGGGTGTACAGTACACTAGCAGTGAGGGGGGTGTACAGTACACTAGCAGTGAGGGGGGTGTACAGTACACTAGCAGTGAGGGGGGTGTACAGTACACTAGCAGTGAGGGGGTGTACAGTACACTAGCAGTGAGGGGGTGTACAGTACACTAGCAGTGAGGGGGTGTACAGTACACTAGCAGTGAGGGGGTGTACAGTACACTAGCAGTGAGGGGGTGTACAGTACACTAGCAGTGAGGGGGGTGTACGGTACACTAGCAGTGAGGGGGTGTACAGTACACTAGCAGTGAGGGGGGTGTACAGTACACTAGCAGTGAGGGGGGTGTACGGTACACTAGCAGTGAGGGGGTGTACAGTACACTAGCAGTGAGGGGGGTGTACAGTACACTAGCAGTGAGGGGGTGTACAGTACACTAGCAGTGAGGGGGGTGTACAGTACACTAGCAGTGAGGGGGGTGTACAGTACACTAGCAGTGAGGGGGGTGTACAGTACACTAGCAGTGAGGGGGGTGTACAGTACACTAGCAGTGAGGGGGGTGTACAGTACACTAGCAGTGAGGGGGTGTACAGTACACTAGCAGTGAGGGGGTGTACAGTACACTAGCAGTGAGGGGGTGTACAGTACACTAGCAGTGAGGGGGGTGTACAGTACACTAGCAGTGAGGGGGTGTACAGTACACTAGCAGTGAGGGGGGTGTACAGTACACTAGCAGTGAGGGGGGTGTACGGTACACTAGCAGTGAGGGGGTGTACAGTACACTAGCAGTGAGGGGGGTGTACAGTACACTAGCAGTGAGGGGGTGTACAGTACACTAGCAGTGAGGGGGGTGTACAGTACACTAGCAGTGAGGGGGGTGTACAGTACACTAGCAGTGAGGGGGGTGTACAGTACACTAGCAGTGAGGGGGGTGTACAGTACACTAGCAGTGAGGGGGGTGTACAGTACACTAGCAGTGAGGGGGTGTACAGTACACTAGCAGTGAGGGGGTGTACAGTACACTAGCAGTGAGGGGGTGTACAGTACACTAGCAGTGAGGGGGTGTACAGTACACTAGCAGTGAGGGGGGTGTACAGTACACTAGCAGTGAGGGGGTGTACAGTACACTAGCAGTGAGTATGACAGGAGGCAGCGGCTGCACCCCCTCCCCTATATGCTCCCGGTCCCCCCGGCAGCCGGTGTGAGCCTCCCGCTCTCTCACCGATCCCCGCAGCCTGATGTTCCCGGCTCTCCCCCGTCCTCCGCTCCCCGCCCCGGGCCTGACGGTTCCTTCTCTCCCTTTGGTCGCAGAGCTGATGACGCCGCAGCACTTCCAGGTCCTAGTGCCGCCTCATTACTGCTCCGTTCCTGCAAGTAGCCGCCGTCCTGCAGTCTCTTCTCCTCCAGCTGCGGTGGAAGCAGGGATCCCAGCGTAGGTGGCGGATGTGCTGGGATCTGTAGTTCCACCCCAGCTGACCAACCATTGCCCAGGTCTATTCTTTATTACGGATCACAGTATTAGAGGATGATGTATACCTCAGTATAGCTCCATGCCAGGTGTTATAGGGTGATGTATACCTCAGTATAGCTCCATGCCAGGTGTTATAGGGTGATGTATACCTCAGTATAGCTCCATGCCAGGTGTTATAGGGTGATGTATATCTCCATGCCAGGTGTTATAGGGTGATGTATACCTCAGTATAGCTCCATGCCAGGTGTTATAGGGTGATGTATACCTCAGTATAGCTCCATGCCAGGTGTTATAGGGTGATGTATACCTCAGTATATCTCCATGCCAGGTGTTATAGGGTGATGTATACCTCAGTATATCTCCATGCCAGGTGTTATAGGGTGATGTATACCTCAGTATAGCTCCATGCCAGGTGTTATAGGGTGATGTATACCTCAGTATAGCTCCATGCCAGGTGTTATAGGGTGATGTATACCTCAGTATAGCTCCATGCCAGGTGTTATAGGGTGATGTATACCTCAGTATAGCTCCATGCCAGGTGTTATAGGGTGATGTATATCTCCATGCCAGGTGTTATAGGGTGATGTATACCTCAGTATAGCTCCATGCCAGGTGTTATAGGGTGATGTATATCTCCATGCCAGGTGTTATAGGATGATGTATACCTCAGTATATCTCCATGCCAGGTGTTATAGGGTGATGTATACCTCAGTATATCTCCATGCCAGGTGTTATAGGATGATGTATACCTCAGTATATCTCCATGCCAGGTGTTATAGGGTGATGTATACCTCAGTATATCTCCATGCCAGGTGTTATAGGGTGATGTATACCTCAGTATATCTCCATGCCAGGTGTTATAGGATGATGTATACCTCAGTATATCTCCATGCCAGGTGTTATAGGGTGATATATACCTCAGTATAGCTCCATGCCAGGTGTTATAGGGTGATGTATACCTCAGTATAGCTCCATGCCAGGTGTTATAGGGTGATATATACCTCAGTATAGCTCCATGCCAGGTGTTATAGGGTGATGTATACCTCAGTATAGCTCCATGCCAGGTGTTATAGGATGATGTATACCTCAGTATATAGCTCCATGCCAGGTGTTATAGGGTGATGTATACCTCAGTATATCTCCATGCCAGGTGTTATAGGGTGATGTATACCTCAGTATATCTCCATGCCAGGTGTTATAGGGTGATGTATACCTCAGTATAGCTCCATGCCAGGTGTTATAGGGTGATGTATACCTCAGTATAGCTCCATGCCAGGTGTTATAGGGTGATGTATACCTCAGTATATCTCCATGCCAGGTGTTATAGGGTGATGTATACCTCAGTATAGCTCCATGCCAGGTGTTATAGGGTGATATATACCTCAGTATAGCTCCATGCCAGGTGTTATAGGGTGATGTATACCTCAGTATAGCTCCATGCCAGGTGTTATAGGGTGATGTATACCTCAGTATAGCTCCATGCCAGGTGTTATAGGGTGATGTATACCTCAGTATAGCTCCATGCCAGGTGTTATAGGGTGATGTATACCTCAGTATAGCTCCATGCCAGGTGTTATAGGGTGATGTATATCTCCATGCCAGGTGTTATAGGGTGATGTATACCTCAGTATAGCTCCATGCCAGGTGTTATAGGGTGATGTATATCTCCATGCCAGGTGTTATAGGATGATGTATACCTCAGTATATCTCCATGCCAGGTGTTATAGGGTGATATATACCTCAGTATAGCTCCATGCCAGGTGTTATAGGGTGATGTATACCTCAGTATAGCTCCATGCCAGGTGTTATAGGGTGATATATACCTCAGTATAGCTCCATGCCAGGTGTTATAGGGTGATGTATACCTCAGTATAGCTCCATGCCAGGTGTTATAGGATGATGTATACCTCAGTATATAGCTCCATGCCAGGTGTTATAGGGTGATGTATACCTCAGTATATCTCCATGCCAGGTGTTATAGGGTGATGTATACCTCAGTATATCTCCATGCCAGGTGTTATAGGGTGATGTATACCTCAGTATAGCTCCATGCCAGGTGTTATAGGGTGATGTATACCTCAGTATAGCTCCATGCCAGGTGTTATAGGGTGATGTATACCTCAGTATATCTCCATGCCAGGTGTTATAGGGTGATGTATACCTCAGTATAGCTCCATGCCAGGTGTTATAGGGTGATATATACCTCAGTATAGCTCCATGCCAGGTGTTATAGGGTGATGTATACCTCAGTATAGCTCCATGCCAGGTGTTATAGGGTGATGTATACCTCAGTATAGCTCCATGCCAGGTGTTATAGGGTGATGTATACCTCAGTATAGCTCCATGCCAGGTGTTATAGGGTGATGTATACCTCAGTATAGCTCCATGCCAGGTGTTATAGGGTGATGTATATCTCCATGCCAGGTGTTATAGGGTGATGTATACCTCAGTATAGCTCCATGCCAGGTGTTATAGGGTGATGTATATCTCCATGCCAGGTGTTATAGGATGATGTATACCTCAGTATATCTCCATGCCAGGTGTTATAGGGTGATGTATACCTCAGTATATCTCCATGCCAGGTGTTATAGGATGATGTATACCTCAGTATATCTCCATGCCAGGTGTTATAGGGTGATGTATACCTCAGTATATCTCCATGCCAGGTGTTATAGGGTGATGTATACCTCAGTATATCTCCATGCCAGGTGTTATAGGATGATGTATACCTCAGTATATCTCCATGCCAGGTGTTATAGGGTGATATATACCTCAGTATAGCTCCATGCCAGGTGTTATAGGGTGATGTATACCTCAGTATAGCTCCATGCCAGGTGTTATAGGGTGATATATACCTCAGTATAGCTCCATGCCAGGTGTTATAGGGTGATGTATACCTCAGTATAGCTCCATGCCAGGTGTTATAGGGTGATGTATACCTCAGTATAGCTCCATGCCAGGTGTTATAGGGTGATGTATATCTCCATGCCAGGTGTTATAGGGTGATGTATACCTCAGTATAGCTCCATGCCAGGTGTTATAGGGTGATGTATACCTCAGTATAGCTCCATGCCAGGTGTTATAGGGTGATGTATATCTCCATGCCAGGTGTTATAGGATGATGTATACCTCAGTATATCTCCATGCCAGGTGTTATAGGGTGATGTATACCTCAGTATATCTCCATGCCAGGTGTTATAGGATGATGTATACCTCAGTATATCTCCATGCCAGGTGTTATAGGGTGATGTATACCTCAGTATATCTCCATGCCAGGTGTTATAGGGTGATGTATACCTCAGTATATCTCCATGCCAGGTGTTATAGGATGATGTATACCTCAGTATATCTCCATGCCAGGTGTTATAGGGTGATGTATACCTCAGTATAGCTCCATGCCAGGTGTTATAGGGTGATGTATACCTCAGTATAGCTCCATGCCAGGTGTTATAGGGTGATATATACCTCAGTATAGCTCCATGCCAGGTGTTATAGGGTGATGTATACCTCAGTATAGCTCCATGCCAGGTGTTATAGGGTGATGTATACCTCAGTATAGCTCCATGCCAGGTGTTATAGGGTGATGTATATCTCCATGCCAGGTGTTATAGGGTGATGTATACCTCAGTATAGCTCCATGCCAGGTGTTATAGGGTGATGTATACCTCAGTATAGCTCCATGCCAGGTGTTATAGGGTGATGTATATCTCCATGCCAGGTGTTATAGGATGATGTATACCTCAGTATATCTCCATGCCAGGTGTTATAGGGTGATGTATACCTCAGTATATCTCCATGCCAGGTGTTATAGGATGATGTATACCTCAGTATATCTCCATGCCAGGTGTTATAGGGTGATGTATACCTCAGTATATCTCCATGCCAGGTGTTATAGGGTGATGTATACCTCAGTATATCTCCATGCCAGGTGTTATAGGATGATGTATACCTCAGTATATCTCCATGCCAGGTGTTATAGGGTGATGTATACCTCAGTATAGCTCCATGCCAGGTGTTATAGGGTGATGTATACCTCAGTATAGCTCCATGCCAGGTGTTATAGGGTGATATATACCTCAGTATAGCTCCATGCCAGGTGTTATAGGGTGATGTATACCTCAGTATAGCTCCATGCCAGGTGTTATAGGGTGATGTATACCTCAGTATAGCTCCATGCCAGGTGTTATAGGGTGATATATACCTCAGTTTATCTCCATGCCAGGTGTTATAGGGTGATGTATACCTCAGTATAGCTCCATGCCAGGTGTTATAGGGTGATGTATACCTCAGTATATCTCCATGCCAGGTGTTATAGGGTGATATATACCTCAGTATAGCTCCATGCCAGGTGTTATAGGGTGATGTATACCTCAGTATAGCTCCATGCCAGGTGTTATAGGATGATGTATACCTCAGTATATAGCTCCATGCCAGGTGTTATAGGGTGATGTATACCTCAGTATATCTCCATGCCAGGTGTTATAGGGTGATG
This sequence comes from Taudactylus pleione, assembly GCA_031769625.1. Taxonomy (NCBI): domain Eukaryota; kingdom Metazoa; phylum Chordata; class Amphibia; order Anura; family Myobatrachidae; genus Taudactylus; species Taudactylus pleione. The sequence goes on along the minus strand of JAUIMM010003254.1, from coordinate 71,333 downwards.
TATACCTCAGTATATCTCCATGCCAGGTGTTATAGGGTGATGTATACCTCAGTATAGCTCCATGCCAGGTGTTATAGGGTGATGTATACCTCAGTATAGCTCCATGCCAGGTGTTATAGGGTGATGTATACCTCAGTATATCTCCATGCCAGGTGTTATAGGGTGATGTATACCTCAGTATAGCTCCATGCCAGGTGTTATAGGGTGATATATACCTCAGTATAGCTCCAGGCCAGGTGTTATAGGGTGATGTATACCTCAGTATAGCTCCATGCCAGGTGTTATAGGGTGATATATACCTCAGTATATCTCAATGCCAGGTGTTATAGGGTGATATATACCTCAGTATAGCTCCATGCCAGGTGTTATAGGATGATGTATACCTCAGTATAGCTCCATGCCAGGTGTTATAGGGTGATATATACCTCAGTATAGCTCCATGCCAGGTGTTATAGGGTGATGTATACCTCAGTATAGCTCCATGCCAGGTGTTATAGGGTGATGTATACCTCAGTATAGCTCCATGCCAGGTGTTATAGGGTGATGTATACCTCAGTATAGCTCCATGCCAGGTGTTATAGGGTGATGTATACCTCAGTATATCTCCATGCCAGGTGTTATAGGGTGATGTATACCTCAGTATAGCTCCATGCCAGGTGTTATAGGGTGATATATACCTCAGTATAGCTCCATGCCAGGTGTTATAGGGTGATGTATACCTCAGTATAGCTCCATGCCAGGTGTTATAGGGTGATATATACCTCAGTATATCTCAATGCCAGGTGTTATAGGGTGATATATACCTCAGTATAGCTCCATGCCAGGTGTTATAGGATGATGTATACCTCAGTATATAGCTCCATGCCAGGTGTTATAGGGTGATGTATACCTCAGTATATCTCCATGCCAGGTGTTATAGGGTGATATATACCTCAGTATATCTCAATGCCAGGTGTTATTGGGTGATGTATACCTCAGTATAGCTCCATGCCAGGTGTTAAAGGATGATGTATACCTCAGTATATCTCCATGCCAGGTGTTATAGGGTGATGTATATCTCCATGCCAGGTGTTATAGGATGATGTATACCTCAGTATATCTCCATGCCAGGTGTTATAGGATGATGTATACCTCAGTATAGCTCCATGCCAGGTGTTATAGGGTGATGTATACCTCAGTATAGCTCCATGCCAGGTGTTATAGGGTGATGTATACCTCAGTATAGCTCCATGCCAGGTGTTATAGGGTGATGTATACCTCAGTATAGCTCCATGCCAGGTGTTATAGGGTGATGTATACCTCAGTATATCTCCATGCCAGGTGTTATAGGGTGATGTATACCTCAGTATAGCTCCATGCCAGGTGTTATAGGGTGATGTATACCTCAGTATAGCTCCATGCCAGGTGTTATAGGGTGATATATACCTCAGTATAGCTCCATGCCAGGTGTTATAGGGTGATGTATACCTCAGTATAGCTCCATGCCAGGTGTTATAGGGTGATATATACCTCAGTATATCTCAATGCCAGGTGTTATAGGGTGATATATACCTCAGTATAGCTCCATGCCAGGTGTTATAGGATGATGTATACCTCAGTATATAGCTCCATGCCAGGTGTTATAGGGTGATGTATACCTCAGTATATCTCCATGCCAGGTGATATATACCTCAGTATATCTCAATGCCAGGTGTTATAGGATGATGTATACCTCAGTATATCTCCATGCCAGGTGTTGTAGGGTGATGTATAGCTCCATGCCAGGTGTTGTAGGGTGATGTATACCTCAGTATATCTCCATGCCAGGTGGTGTAGGTTGATGTATACCTCAGTATATCTCCATGCCAGGTGGTGTAGGGTGATGTATACCTCAGTATATCTCCTTGCCAGGTGTTATAGGGTGATGTATACCTCAGTATAGCTCCATGCCAGGTGTTGTAGGGTGATGTATACCTCAGTATATCTCCATGCCAGGTGTTATAGGGTGATATATACCTCAGTATATCTCCATGCCAGGTGTTATAGGGTGATGTATACCTCAGTATAGCTCCATGCCAGGTGTTATAGGGTGATGTATACCTCAGTATAGCTCCATGCCAGGTGTTATAGGATGATGTATACCTCAGTATAGCTCCATGCCAGGTGTTATAGGGTGATGTATACCTCAGTATAGCTCCATGCCAGGTGTTATAGGGTGATATATACCTCAGTATATCTCCATGCCAGGTGTTATAGGGTGATATATACCTCAGTATATCTCAATGCCAGGTGTTATAGGGTGATATATACCTCAGTATAGCTCCATGCCAGGTGTTATAGGATGATGTATACCTCAGTATATAGCTCCATGCCAGGTGTTATAGGGTGATGTATACCTCAGTATATCTCCATGCCAGGTGATATATACCTCAGTATATCTCAATGCCAGGTGTTATAGGATGATGTATACCTCAGTATATCTCCATGCCAGGTGTTGTAGGGTGATGTATAGCTCCATGCCAGGTGTTGTAGGGTGATGTATACCTCAGTATATCTCCATGCCAGGTGGTGTAGGGTGATGTATACCTCAGTATATCTCCATGACAGGTGTTGTAGGGTGATGTATACCTCAGTATATCTCCTTGCCAGGTGTTATAGGGTGATGTATACCTCAGTATAGCTCCATGCCAGGTGTTGTAGGGTGATGTATACCTCAGTATATCTCCATGCCAGGTGTTATAGGGTGATATATACCTCAGTATATCTCCATGCCAGGTGTTATAGGGTGATGTATACCTCAGTATAGCTCCATGCCAGGTGTTATAGGGTGATGTATACCTCAGTATAGCTCCATGCCAGGTGTTATAGGATGATGTATACCTCAGTATAGCTCCATGCCAGGTGTTATAGGGTGATGTATACCTCAGTATAGCTCCATGCCAGGTGTTATAGGGTGATGTATACCTCAGTATAGCTCCATGCCAGGTGTTATAGGATGATGTATACCTCAGTATATCTCCATGCCAGGTGTTATAGGGTGATGTATACCTCAGTATAGCTCCAATGCCAGGTGTTATAGGGTGATGTATACCTCAGTATAGCTCCATGCCAGGTGTTATAGGGTGATGTATACCTCAGTATATCTCCATGCCAGGTGTTATAGGATGATGTATACCTCAGTATATCTCCATGCCAGGTATTATAGGGTGATGTATACCTCAGTATATCTCCATGCCAGGTGTTATAGGGTGATATATACCTCAGTATATCTCCATGCCAGGTGTTATTGGGTGATGCATACCTCAGTATAGCTCCATGCCAGGTGTTATAGGATGATGTATACCTCAGTATATCTCCATGCCAGGTGTTATAGGGTGATGTATACCTCAGTATATCTCCATGCCAGGTGTTATAGGGTGATATATACCTCAGTATATCTCCATGCCAGGTGTTATTGGGTGATGCATACCTCAGTATAGCTCCATACCAGGTGTTATAGGATGATGTATACCTCAGTATATCTCCATGCCAGGTGTTATAGGGTGATGTATATCTCCATGCCAGGTGTTATAGGATGATGTATACCTCAGTATATCTCCATGCCAGGTGTTATAGGGTGATGTATGCCTCAGTATATCTCCATGCCAGGTGTTATAGGGTGATATATACCTCAGTATATCTCCATTCCAGGTGTTATAGGGTGATGTATCCCTCAGTATATCTCCATGCCAGGTGTTATTGGGTGATGTATACCTCAGTATAGCTCCATGCCAGGTGTTATAGGGTGATGTATACCTCAGTATAGCTCCATGCCAGGTGTTATAGGATGATGTATACCTCAGTATATCTCCATGCCAGGTGTTATAGGGTGATGTATACCTCAGTATAGCTCCATGCCAGGTGTTATAGGGTGATATATACCTCAGTATATCTCCATGCCAGGTGTTATAGGGTGATGTATACCTCAGTATAGCTCCATGCCAGGTGTTATAGGGTGATGTATACCTCAGTATAGCTCCATGCCAGGTGTTATAGGGTGATGTATACCTCAGTATAGCTCCATGCCAGGTGTTATAGGGTGATGTATATCTCCATGCCAGGTGTTATAGGATGATGTATACCTCAGTATATCTCCATGCCAGGTGTTATTGGGTGATGTATACCTCAGTATAGCTCCATGCCAGGTGTTATAGGGTGATGTATATCTCCATGCCAGGTGTTATAGGATGATGTATACCTCAGTATATCTCCATGCCAGGTGTTATAGGGTGATGTATACCTCAGTATATCTCCATGCCAGGTGTTATTGGGTGATGTATACCTCAGTATAGCTCCATGCCAGGTGTTATAGGGTGATGTATACCTCAGTATATCTCCATGCCAGGTGTTATAGGATGATGTATACCTCAGTATAGCTCCATGCCAGGTGTTATAGGGTGATGTATACCTCAGTATAGCTCCATGCCAGGTGTTATAGGGTGATGTATACCTCAGTATAGCTCCATGCCAGGTGTTATAGGATGATGTATACCTCAGTATCTCCATGCCAGGTGTTATAGGGTGATGTATATCTCCATGCCAGGTGTTATAGGGTGATATATACCTCAGTATATCTCCATGCCAGGTGTTATAGGGTGATGTATCCCTCAGTATATCTCCATGCCAGGTGTTATTGGGTGATATATACCTCAGTATATCTCCATGCCAGGTGTTATTGGGTGATGCATACCTCAGTATAGCTCCATGCCAGGTGTTATAGGATGATGTATACCTCAGTATATCTCCATGCCAGGTGTTATAGGGTGATGTATACCTCAGTATATCTCCATGCCAGGTGTTATATTGTGATATATACCTCAGTATATCTCCATGCCAGGTGTTATTGGGTGATGCATACCTCAGTATATCTCCATGCCAGGTGTTATAGGGTGATATATACCTCAGTATATCTCCATGCCAGGTGTTATAGGGTGATGTATCCCTCAGTATATCTCCATGCCAGGTGTTATTGGGTGATGTATACTTCAGTATAGCTCCATGCCAGGTGTTATAGGGTGATGTATACCTCAGTATAGCTCCATGCCAGGTGTTATAGGATGATGTATACCTCAGTATATCTCCATGCCAGGTGTTATAGGGTGATGTATACCTCAGTATAGCTCCATGCCAGGTGTTATAGGGTGATGTATATCTCCATGCCAGGTGTTATAGGATGATGTATACCTCAGTATATCTACATGCCAGGTGTTATTGGGTGATGTATACCTCAGTATAGCTCCATGCCAGGTGTTAAAGGATGATGTATACCTCAGTATATCTCCATGCCAGGTGTTATAGGGTGATGTATATCTCCATGCCAGGTGTTATAGGATGATGTATACCTCAGTATATCTCCATGCCAGATGTTATAGGGTGATATATACCTCAGTATATCTCCATGCCAGGTGTTATAGGGTGATGTGTACCTCAGTATATCTCCATGCCAGGTGTTATTGGGTGATGTATACCTCAGTATAGCTCCATGCCAGGTGTTATAGGGTGATGTATACCTCAGTATATCTCCATGCCAGGTGTTATAGGATGATGTATACCTCAGTATAGCTCCATGCCAGTTATAAGGTGATGTATACCTCAGTATAGCTCCATGCCAGGTCTTATAGGGTGATATATACCTCAGTATATCTCCTTGCCAGGTGTTATTGGGTGATGTATACTTCAGTATAGCTCCATGCCAGGTGTTATAGGGTGATGTATACCTCAGTATAGCTCCATGCCAGGTGTTATAGGGTGATGTATACCTCAGTATATCTCCATGCCAGGTGATATATACCTCAGTATATCTCAATGCCAGGTGTTATAGGATGATGTATACCTCAGTATATCTCCATGCCAGGTGTTGTAAGGTGATGTATAGCTCCATGCCAGGTGTTGTAGGGTGATGTATACCTCAGTATATCTCCATGCCAGGTGGTGTAGGGTGATGTATACCTCAGTATATCTCCATGCCAGGTGTTGTAGGGTGATGTATACCTCAGTATATCTCCTTGCCAGGTGTTATAGGGTGATGTATACCTCAGTATATCTCCATGCCAGGTGTTATAGGGTGATGTATACCTCAGTATAGCTCCATGCCAGGTGTTATAGGGTGATGTATACCTCAGTATAGCTCCATGCCAGGTGTTATAGGATGATGTATACCTCAGTATAGCTCCATGCCAGGTGTTATAGGGTGATGTATACCTCAGTATAGCTCCATGCCAGGTGTTATAGGGTGATGTATACCTCAGTATAGCTCCATGCCAGGTGTTATAGGATGATGTATACCTCAGTATATCTCCATGCCAGGTGTTATAGGGTGATGTATACCTCAGTATAGCTCCAATGCCAGGTGTTATAGGGTGATGTATACCTCAGTATTGCTCCATGCCAGGTGTTATAGGGTGATGTATACCTCAGTATAGCTCCATGCCAGGTGTTATAGGGTGATGTATACCTCAGTATAGCTCCATGCCAGGTGTTATAGGGTGATGTATACCTCAGTATAGCTCCATGCCAGGTGTTATAGGGTGATGTATACCTAAGTATAGCTCCATGCCAGGTGTTATAGGATGATGTATACCTCAGTATATCTCCATGCCAGGTGTTATAGGGTGATGTATACCTCAGTATATCTCCATGCCAGGTGTTATTGTGTGATGTATACCTCAGTATAGCTCCATGCCAGGTGTTATAGGGTGATGTATACCTCAGTATAGCTCCATGCCAGGTGTTATAGGGTGATGTATACCTCAGTATATAGCTCCATGCCAGGTGTTATAGGATGATGTATATCTCCATGCCAGGTGTTATAGGATGATGTATACCTCAGTATATCTCCATGCCAGGTGTTATAGGGTGATGTATACCTCAGTATATCTCCATGCCAGGTGTTATAGGGTGATATATACCTCAGTTTATCTCCATGCCAGGTGTTATTGGGTGATGCATACCTCAGTATAGCTCCATGCCAGGTGTTATAGGATGATGTATACCTCAGTATATCTCCATGCCAGGTGTTATAGGGTGATGTATACCTCAGTATATCTCCATGCCAGGTGTTATATTGTGATATATACCTCAGTATATCTCCATGCCAGGTGTTATTGGGTGATGCATACCTCAGTATAGCTCCATGCCAGGTGTTATAGGATGATGTATACCTCAGTATATCTCCATGCCAGGTGTTATAGGGTGATGTATATCTCCATGCCAGGTGTTATAGGATGATGTATACCTCAGTATATCTCCATGCCAGGTGTTATAGGGTGATGTATGCCTCAGTATATCTCCATGCCAGGTGTTATAGGGTGATATATACCTCAGTATATCTCCATGCCAGGTGTTATAGGGTGATGTATCCCTCAGTATATCTCCATGCCAGGTGTTATTGGGTGATGTATACCTCAGTATAGCTCCATGCCAGGTGTTATATAGTGATGTATACCTCAGTATAGCTCCATGCCAGGTGTTATAGGATGATGTATACCTCAGTATATCTCCATGCCAGGTGTTATAGGGTGATGTATACCTCAGTATAGCTCCATGCCAGGTGTTATAGGGTGATGTATACCTCAGTATAGCTCCATGCCAGGTTTTATAGGGTGATGTATAGCTCCATGCCAGGTGTTATAGGGTGATGTATACCTCAGTATAGCTCCATGCCAGGTGTTATAGGGTGATGTATACCTCAGTATAGCTCCATGCCAGGTGTTATAGGGTAATGTATATCTCCATGCCAGGTGTTATAGGATGATGTATACCTCAGTATATCTACATGCCAGTTGTTATTGGGTGATGTATACCTCAGTATAGCTCCATGCCAGGTGTTATAGGGTGATGTATATCTCCATGCCAGGTGTTATAGGATGATGTATACCTCAGTATATCTCCATGCCAGGTGTTATAGGGTGATGTATACCTCAGTATATCTCCATGCCAGGTGTTATAGGGTGATATATACCTCAGTATATCTCCATGCCAGGTGTTATAGGGTGATGTATACCTCAGTATATCTCCATGCCAGGTGTTATTGGGTGATGTATACCTCAGTATAGCTCCATGGCAGGTGTTATAGGGTGATGTATACCTCAGTATATCTCCATTCCAGGTGTTATAGGGTGATGTATACCTCAGTATACTCAGTATAGCCCCATGCCAGGTGTTATAGGATGATGTATACCTCAGTATATCTCCATGCAACCTTCGAGATATATATATATATATATATATATATATATATACACACATAGTCACAGAACTGGCACTCACCCTTCCAAAAGACCGGGCCTAGGTGAACAACCAAGATAGATACACACACTGACTTCTTTAACGGTGGCACTCCAGGACTTGCAAGTACATAATGAGGATAATCAGGCAGATGACGGCTGAATAAATCGAAACGTTGCAAAGCCCTGCTTATCCTCATTATGTACTTGCAAGTCAGTGTGTGTGTGTGTGTGTATGTATATGTGTATGTATATATATATATATATATATATATATATATATATAGATAGATAGATAGATAGATAAAAACAGAAAACTCAGCACTCACCATTGTTAAATCACTCTCAGTAATACATAAATAATGGGGTTTTGGTTCATGGATTGATCAATGCATATAAGCCTGCAGCCCACATCACTGGACCCCATCTCTCTGCAGGTCCTACACTATCCGTCATACTTATGGGAACCTGGTAGCTGCTGTCACAGAGTTTAAACTGAATAAATGACAAATGTTACCTGGCTGAAAGCTCACCTGCCGACTAACTTATGGCTTTTCAAGGCAAGACAGTCACCAAACATAGCTTCTATCATATTACCAAAAAGGCAGCTGACACAGGTTAGTATAAATGAGGTTGCACAGGGGCGCATGAGGAAGCTGTGATCACAAAAAGGCTAATTAGAAACTAACCAAATAAACAAAGTAAAAAATCCACTGCACTCGCCACTCCCAGATTTGGGGTGCAAGTGGCTTGTAGCCACATTGCTTAAATAAATAAAAACAGAAAATATATATATATGTGATAGCAGTATGTAAAGGTAATGGTAGGTGGTGCCGCCATATTGTAACAGCTGGAAATGCCCAGACCTGCATCAGTTGTAATCTGACATCTTGTGAGACAGCTTGGACACCGGCTAGGCTGCTCGTGGCGTGGCGACGTGAATTATCAGAGTTCAAACGGGGCATGATACTGGGTGGCCGACGGATGGGACATTCCATTTCCGAAGTTGTGCGGATATTCAACATTTCTCGATCTACGTTGCCACGTGTGTACCAGGAATACCTCATGGAAGGCATTATAACCCACCGTGGACAGCGGAGTGGCCAACCATAGGTTCTTAATGATCGTAACCAGCAGCATATGCCCAGAACTGTCCGTGGTAATAGACAAGCGACACTGGCTCAAATCACATCCACATTCAAAGCAGGAGGTAACAGACGCACATCCAGCAAGGTAGTACAGCGCTCTTTAGCTTCCATGGCATATGGGAGCAGAAGTGCTGCTGGCACTACAGAATTTATTTCGTACAGCTCCACAGTTACTGGCCCCGCAGATTATTTTTTTCAGCTCCTAAACAGAGAGAGTGGACGCAGGACTACTCTCTTTAATGTGTTCAGACGACTGTTCCCGTCTGAACAATACGCCCGTGCTTTTATACAGGAGGATGGATCTCTGCCTTCCAGCCTGACACCACCCCTGCACTGTGATGGACAACCCAGCACTCCCCCCCCCCCCCCACCCCAATTTCGCGTCCCCTGCCTGGCACTTCCTCCCGCCCCGAAGCCGCGTCCCCTGCCCTGTAACTCTCCCCCCGCCCCGATGCCACGTCCCCTGCCCTGTAACTCTCCCCCCACCCCAATGTCGCGTCCCCTGCCCGGCACTTCCCCCCGCCCCAATGCCACGTCCCCTGCCCTGTAACTCTCCCCCCCGCCTCAATGCGCTGCGACCCGTCGTCCGGAACCCTAACTAATGTGTCCTGATTGCCGGCGGACAAGGAGCCTCTGATGTGAAGGACATGTGATGTCGGCACAGCTCGGCATCACATCCGTGGCAGCTGTGTCCGTGGCACCAAGGACACGTTGAGGGTGACAGGGGACGCTGTGCATTGGGGCGGGGGTAAGTGCCAGGCAGTAGCTATTTCTTCCCGGATGTTGCGACCGCAACAAACAGCCTGGGGAGAACACTGGACTTCATGTATCTTCACAACGATGGAATATTCCAGCAGGTTAATGCACCGTGTCATCGTTCTCAGGTTGTCCAGAATTGGTTTGAGGAGCATTCTGGAGAGTTCTAACGAATGGTGTGGCCACCACGTTCGCCCAACATGAACCTAATCAAGAATTTATGGGATGTGGTGGAGAGGTCCATTTGCACCCAGGATTCTGGACCTACACTATCCAGATGGCATGGGTCAATATAGGTCTTCCATCCACTAGTGGAGTCGATGCCACGTTGAGTTGCTGCACTTCGCCGGGCTAGATGTTGTCCTACACGAAACTAAGCATCTATCCCATGACTGGCTTTGGCACTTCATTATATATATATATATATATATATTAGTCAAAATGCCAGAGGACGGGATGCCCGCCGTCTAAATCATGACACCGAAATCATGAACAGGTTGAAGATACTGGCATCGGCCACCGGTATCCTGTAGGTAAGTATCCGCTTACTTTTAGTGTTAGCGCGGGGATGGGGTGGGTTAGGTTTAGGGGAATCGGTATGAATTACCACTGGACCCCTGGTCGGCGGTTCAAATCCCGACAGCGGCTGGCCGACAGAGGAGGAAATCCCGATCGTCCCTAGGTAAGTATCAACTAACCTATCTTTCCCCCTAACCCTCCTTTAGGGTGCCTAACCCTAACCTCCCCCCCCCTATGCCTAACCCTAATCCCCCCTCTAAGTGCTTAAACCTAATGCCCCCCTTCCCCGCCGTCTAAACCTAAGTCCCCCAGGGGGGGTGCCTAACCCTAACCTCCCCCCGAGGGTGACTAACCCTCCCTCCCCCTAGCCTAAATCCCCCCCGGGAGCCCTAAACCTAACCCTCCCCCCTCTGCGGCTGTCCGCTATGGCGCCCGGCATCTGCTCGATCGGGATGCCGGGCGCCGGTCTCCCAGCATCAGTAAAATGACAGGCATCTAGATTTAGACGCCTGTCATTCATCCCTCGTCGTTATTAAATTGTCTGAAAGCCGGCGGTCGGCATTCCGTCCGCTGGCTTCCTAAACGTATACCGGATTAGGCACCCCCCCCCGTAGGGTTTGGGTTAGGCTGCGGGGAGGGTGAGTTAGGGTTAAGCACCCTCGGGGGGAGATTAGGGTTAGGCATCACTAAGGGAGGGTTAGGGGTGGAATATTAGGAGGGTTCAGGGCCGGGATATCATACCCAACGTGTATCTATGTGTAGTCTGTTGTTGTTTTTATTGTTTCCATGGTGATGGTACACAGAGTGAAGTGCCTATGAGTCGGCCGGGTGTGTGGTCCCACCACCGGTCATGCTTCGCTGTTTGTTACTAAGTGTCTGTTTGTATATAAGGTAAGATATTGTTACATACACTTGTCCTGATGAAAATGATGTTTATTGAAACGTTGACTATTATAGCCGGTGAGTCCAGTGTCGTTCTTGTATGCTTGGTGTGCCGCATGTTGGAGGATTGGTATATATATATATATATATATATATACATATATTATATATAGTGAGAAAGCAAGAGAGGTGTCCATCACAAGTCACACATCGCCCACTTGACAAGATAACCGTCCTGTTTCTATAGTAACTATAGCCAATCTTATACCTTGGTTCTTTCATATCCCGTCATTACTCTGTGCTGTAAAACACTGGCCAGGAGTTGAATCTGATTATTACATGATACATTTATTACATGATACATTTAGGCTGCGTAGTACCTGGAAACATAGGGCCTGATTCACAGCTGTACGTTACCGCAATCACAGCTGTACGTTACCGCAATCACAGCTGTACGTTACCGCAATCACAGCTGCCATTTCACACAGTTTGCAATAACGAAAATATGCTAATATTTCCAAAGTTTACCTGAGTATAGGAACGCCCACGGCTGCCTTATATCCCTCCGACGTCGTGCACCAGCGTAAACATCGGTAACATGGACGCAGATTGGGCAGCCGTGCAGCATATGCGGCAAGTGTGACCTGTCTCACGCACAGCATCTCTCCTGACACTCAAGGTGCCTACACACTTGGCAATTTTTTTACATGATTTGGCCGATTCCGACGAATCGTGTAAAATATGGCCAAATCACGAGTTTCCACTCACGATGCCGATGCGCGTACCCGCTGGTCGTACATCGCATCTTCAGATCTGCTGTGCGGTAGGGCAGATTTTCCAATCTGGCTGGGCCATGCATTATACACTCTGTCCCCCAATGTGAACCACCCACCTACCCACTGCCCACCAATGTGAGCCACCCACTGTCCCCCTATAAATGCTTGACCCAGCCATCGCCCGCTTATATGAGGCGTGCGGTGGCTGGGTCATGCATTATACACCCTATCCCGCTTATATGAGGCGTGCGGTGGCTGGGTCATGCATTATACACCCTATCCCCCAATGTGAGCCACCCACTGTCCCCCTATAAATGCATGACCCAGCCATCGCCCGCTTATATGAGGCGTGCGGTGGCTGGGTCATGCATTATACACCCTATCCCCCAATGTGAGCCACCCACTGTCCCCCTGTAAATGCATGACCCAGCCACCGCCCACTTATATGAGGCTTGCGGTGGCTGGGTCATGCATTATACACCCTATCCCCCAATGTGAGCCACCCACTGTCCCCCTATAAATGCTTGACCCAGCCATCGCCCGCTTATATGAGGCTTGCGGTGGCTGGGTCATGCATTATACACCCTATCCCCCAATGTGAGCCACCCACTGTCCCCCTGTAAATGCATGACCCAGCCATCGCCCACTTATATGAGGCTTGCGGTAGCTGGGTCATGTATTATACACCCTGCCATGGCACCACACCTGGTCCGTTGAAATAGGCCATATACTCCTCCCTCACTTCTTTGGCACATGCTGTTGATGTTGTGTGCATTGGAGGTGCAGACACTGATGTAACCTGGGAAATCTCCTCCAGAGGTCCAGCATCTTCTGGTCTAGCTGTGACCGGTCCCCCGTTTCTTCTCAAAAAATTATGCAGCACACAGCACGCCATCACGACCCAGTCTGTTGTCATTACGTAGGTTTATGGTGGTGTAGAAAATGCAAAACCGGTTACTCAGTATTCCAAACGCATTTTCCACAATGCGCCATGCCCGGGACAGACAATAGTTGTAGATCCTCTTCTCTCTGGTCAGGCCCCTCTGTGCAAATGGCTTCATCAAATGTTCATGTAATGCAAAAGCCTCGTCTGCAAAGAAAACGTAATTTAGGCCGTGCTTTGTCTCGTCCACTGACGGCAAGTTGAGGGTTTTATTGGTGAGTCTCTGGTAGAATGCCGTCTGTTTGAGGGACCCACCATCTGAAGCAGGGCCATTCTTGCCAACATCCACAAACAAAAAATCGTAGTTAGCATTCACTACTGCCATGAGAACGATGCTGAAGAAGCCTTTATAGTTGTAGTAATATGATCCGGTGTTGGCAGGTGGGTTGATGCGGATGTGTTTCCCATCGATGGCTCCTCCGCAGTTAGGGAAATTCCAACGTTGTTCAAAATCTTCCGCGATGCTGGTCCCCTCCTCCACGGTGTTTGGAAACTATAAAAATAGTATAAAATGGATTAAAACATGACATAATATTGTTTCTCCATTTTTTCCTATATATAGACTCCCACCCAAGAGCCTGATATTCCTCAACATCAGTCAGATCGGGGACCGCACCTCCCCAAAGAAGAAAAAAAAGGCAGGGTAAAAAGCAGCAGCAATATACAGGGCCGAAGGACATATTCCTGCAGCAGGCAGAATGAATCCTCCAAAAACAGCCGGACGTTATTGATGACTTCAGGGCACATATCAATAGCACAGTGCGTAAAAACAAAGTTCTAGAGGCTGGTGTATGAGCTATTTTTTAGGTCTCTAAATTCAAATTTACATGGTTAAACATATATAGCAGACCCTCACCTGCCTCAACCGCCTCTGTGAGGCTTCCCCCAGCCCAGAACTGCCTGTACCATCACCAAATTTCATCACTCCCAATAGGTGCTGTATGCTATACGGTGGTGATGACGCTGATTGGACAAGGTCACTACACACATGGCGTAAGTACAGATTGATGGAAGCCGGGGCCACAATCGGTACTTGTGCCATGTGTGTATTGGCCTGTTCAGTCTGGCATCTGACCCACCGTATAGCATACAGCAGCCTACCTATAGGGAGTGATAACATTTGGTGATAATGCTGTTTTCTACATTTTATATACATACTTAAAAATTTATATTAAAAAAAAGGTATTTATTACTGTGCAGTGTTACTAATACAGCTTTATTGGCTGACAGTACTGTTATATAAAGGGTTAAAAACAACCATCAAAAATATATTTAAACTTTATTTATTTTTTTCTTACCTTGCAATACTGGTACTGCAGCACTTTAATAATAGCCTTGCAGGTCTCCGGGATGATGACGCCCAAGGACTGAGGGGAGATGAGGGTCCCAAACTTCAGGTCTTCCAGTGGCCTTCCTGTAGCCAGATACCTCAGGGTAGACACCAGCCTCTCTTCAGCAGGGCGGCCTCGCGAGTGGGTCTGAATGAAGCCCCTAGCCTCACTAGTAGCAGAGCACAGTACAATGTACAGGTTACAGCAGGTATACACCTAGCCTCACTAGTAGCAGAGCACAGTACAATGTACAGGTTACAGCAGGTATACACCTAGCCTCACTAGTAGCAGAGCACAGTACAATGTACAGGTTACAGCAGGTATACACCTAGCCTCACTAGTAGCAGAGCACAGTACAATGTACAGGTTACAGCAGGTATACACCTAGCCTCACTAGTAGCAGAGCACAGTACAATGTACAGGTTACAGCAGGTATACACCTAGCCTCACTAGTAGCAGAGCACAGTACAATGTACAGGTTACAGCAGGTATACACCTAGCCTCACTAGTAGCAGAGCACAGTACAATGTACAGGTTACAGCAGGTATACACCTAGCCTCACTAGTAGCAGAGCACAGTACAATGTACAGGGGTCAGCAGGTATACACCTAGCCTCACTAGTAGCAGAGCACAGTAACAATGTACAGGGGTCAGCAGGTATACACCTAGCCTCACTAGTAGCAGAGCACAGTAACAATGTACAGGTTACAGCAGGTATACACCTAGCCTCACTAGTAGCAGAGCACAGTACAATGTACAGGTTACATCAGGTATACACCTAGCCTCACTAGTAGCAGAGCACAGTACAATGTACAGGGGTCAGCAGGTATACACCTAGCCTCACTAGTAGCAGAGCACAGTAACAATGTACAGGTTACAGCAGGTATACACCTAGCCTCACTAGTAGCAGAGCACAGTACAATGTACAGGTTACATCAGGTATACACCTAGCCTCACTAGTAGCAGAGCACAGTACAATGTACAGGGGTCAGCAGGTATACACCTAGCCTCACTAGTAGCAGAGCACAGTACAATGTACAGGGGTCAGCAGGTATATACCTAGCCTCACTAGTAGCAGAGCACAGTACAATGTACAGGGGTCAGCAGGTATATACATAGCCTCACTAGTAGCAGAGCACAGTAACAATGTACAGGGTACAGCAGGAATACACCTAGCCTCACTAGTAGCAGAGCACAGTACAATGTACAGGTTACAGCAGGTATACACCTAGCCTCACTAGTAGCAGAGCACAGTACAATGTACAGGGGTCAGCAGGTATATACATAGCCTCACTAGTAGCAGAGCACAGTAGCAATGTACAGGGGTCAGCAGGTATATACATAGCCTCACTAGTAGCAGAGCACAGTAGCAATGTACAGGGGTCAGCAGGTATACACCTAGCCTCACTAGTAGCAGAGCACAGTAACAATGTACAGGGGTCAGCAGGTATACACCTAGCCTCACTAGCAGCAGAGCACAGTACAATGTACAGGGGTCAGCAGGTATACACCTAGCCTCACTAGTAGCAGAGCACAGTACAGCAGGTATACACCTAGCCTCACTAGTAGCAGAGCACAGCAACAATGTACAGAGGTCAGCAGGTATACACCTAGCCTCACTAGTAGCAGAGCACAGTAACAATGTACAGGGGTCAACAGGTATACACCTAGCCTCACTAGTAGCAGAGCACAGTACAATGTACAGGGGTCAGCAGGTATACACCTAGCCTCACTAGTAGCAGAGCACAGTAACAATGTACAGGGGTCAGCAGGTATACACCTAGCCTCACTAATAGCAGAGTACAGCAACAATGTACAGGGGTACAGCAGGTATACACCTAGCCTCACTAGTAGCAGAGCACAGTAACAATGTACAGGGGTCAGCAGGTATACACCTAGCCTCACTAGTAGCAGAGCACAGTACTGTGTACAGGGGTCAGCAGGTATACACCTAGCCTCACTAGTAGCAGAGCACAGTACAATGTACAGGTTACAGCAGGTATACACCTAGCCTCACTAGTAACAGAGCACAGTACAATGTACAGGGGTCAGCAGGTATACACCTAGCCTCACTAGTAGCAGAGCACAGTAACAATGTACAGGATACAGCAGGTATACACCTAGCCTCACTAGTAGCAGAGCACAGTACAATGTACAGGGGTCAGCAGGTATACACCTAGCCTCACTAGTAGCAGAGCACAGTACAATGTACAGGGGTCAGCAGGTATACACCTAGCCTCACTAGTAGCAGAGCACAGTACAATGTACAGGGGTCAGCAGGTATACACCTAGCCTCACTAGTAGCAGAGCACAGTAACAATGTACAGGATACAGCAGGTATACTCCTAGCCTCACTAGTAGCAGAGCACAGTACAATGTACAGGGGTCAGCAGGTATACACCTAGCCTCACTAGTAGCAGAGCACAGTACAATGTACAGGGGTCAGCAGGTATGCACCTAGCCTCACTAGTAGCAGAGCACAGTACAATGTACAGGGGTCAGCAGGTATACACCTAGCCTCACTAGTAGCAGAGCACAGTAACAATGTACAGGATACAGCAGGTATACACCTAGCCTCACTAGTAGCAGAGCACAGTACAATGTACAGGGGTCAGCAGGTATATACATAGCCTCACTAGTAGCAGAGCACAGTAGCAATGTACAGGGGTCAGCAGGTATATACATAGCCTCACTAGTAGCAGAGCACAGTAGCAATGTACAGGGGTCAGCAGGTATATACATAGCCTCACTAGTAGCAGAGCACAGTAGCAATGTACAGGGGTCAGCAGGTATACACCTAGCCTCACTAGTAGCAGAGCACAGTAGCAATGTACAGGGGTCAGCAGGTATATACATAGCCTCACTAGTAGCAGAGCACAGTAGCAATGTACAGGGGTCAGCAGGTATATACATAGCCTCACTAGTAGCAGAGCACAGTAGCAATGTACAGGGGTCAGCAGGTATATACATAGCCTCACTAGTAGCAGAGCACAGTAGCAATGTACAGGGGTCAGCAGGTATACACCTAGCCTCACTAGTAGCAGAGCACAGTAGCAATGTACAGGGGTCAGCAGGTATACACATAGCCTCACTAGTAGCAGAGCACAGTAGCAATGTACAGGGGTCAGCAGGTATATACATAGCCTCACTAGTAGCAGAGCACAGTAGCAATGTACAGGGGTCAGCAGGTATATACATAGCCTCACTAGTAGCAGAGCACAGTAACAATGTACAGGGGTCAGCAGGTATACACCTAGCCTCACTAGCAGCAGAGCACAGTACAATGTACAGGGGTCAGCAGGTATACACCTAGCCTCACTAGTAGCAGAGCACAGTACAGCAGGTATACACCTAGCCTCACTAGTAGCAGAGCACAGCAACAATGTACAGAGGTCAGCAGGTATACACCTAGCCTCACTAGTAGCAGAGCACAGTAACAATGTACAGGGGTCAGCAGGTATACACCTAGCCTCACTAGTAGCAGAGCACAGTACAATGTACAGGGGTCAGCAGGTATACACCTAGCCTCACTAGTAGCAGAGCACAGTAACAATGTACAGGGGTCAGCAGGTATACACCTAGCCTCACTAGTAGCAGAGTACAGCAACAATGTACAGGGTACAGCAGGTATACACCTAGCCTCACTAGTAGCAGAGCACAGTAACAATGTACAGGGTACAGCAGGTATACACCTAGCCTCACTAGTAGCAGAGCACAGTACAATGTACAGGTTACAGCAGGTATACACCTAGCCTCACTAGTAACAGAGCACAGTACAATGTACAGGGGTACAGCAGGTATACACCTAGCCTCACTAGTAGCAGAGCACAGTAACAATGTACAGGGGACAGCAGGTATACACCTAGCCTCACTAGTAACAGAGCACAGTACAATGTACAGGGTACAGCAGGTATACACCTAGCCTCACTAGTAGCAGAGCACAGTAACAATGTACAGGGGTCAGCAGGTATACACCTAGCCTCACTAGTAGCAGAGCACAGTAACAATGTACAGGGGTCAGCAGGTATACACCTAGCCTCACTAGTAGTAGAGCACAGTAACAATGTACAGGGGTCAGCAGGTATACACCTAGCCTCACTAGTAGCAGAGCACAGTAACAATGTACAGGGTACAGCGGGTATACACCTAGCCTCAATAGTAGCAGAGCACAGTAACAATGTACAGGTTACAGCGGGTATACACCTAGACTCACTAATAGCAGAGTACAGTAACAATGTACAGGGTTCAGCGGGTATACACCTAGCCTCACTAGTAGCAGAGCACAGTAACAATGTACAGGGGTCAGCATGTATACACCTAGCCTCACTAGTAGCAGAGCACAGTAACAATGTACAGGGGTCAGCAGGTATACACCTAGCCTCACTAGTAGCAGAGCACAGTAACAATGTACAGGGGTCAGCAGGTATACACCTAGCCTCACTAGTAGCAGAGCACAGTACAATGTACAGGGGTCAGCAGGTATATACATAGCCTCACTAGTAGCAGAGCACAGTAGCAATGTACAGGGGTCAGCAGGTATACACCTAGCCTCACTAGTAGCAGAGCACAGTAACAATGTACAGGGGTCAGCAGGTATATACATAGCCTCACTAGTAGCAGAGCGCAGTACAATGTACAGGGGTCAGCAGGTATACACCTAGCCTCACTAGTAGCAGAGCACAGTAACAATGTACAGGGTACAGCAGGTATACACCTAGCCTCACTAGTAGCAGAGCACAGTAATAATGTACAGGGTACAGCAGGTATACACCTAGCCTCACTAGTAGCAGAGCACAGTAGCAATGTACAGGTTACAGCTGGTATACACCTAGCCTCACTAGTAGCAGAGCACAGTAGCAATGTACAGGGTTCAACAGGTATACACCTAGCCTCACTAGTAGCAGAGCACAGTAACAATGTACAGGGGTCAGCAGGTATACACCTAGCCTCACTAGTAGCAGAGCACAGTACAATGTACAGGGGTCAGCAGGTATACACCTAGCCTCACTAGTAGCAGAGCACAGTAACAATGTACAGGGGTCAGCAGGTATATACATAGCCTCACTAGTAGCAGAGCACAGTACAATGTACATGGATCAGCAGGTATACACCTAGCCTCACTAGCAGCAGAGCACAGTACAATGTACAGGGGTCAGCAGGTATACACCTAGCCTCACTAGTAGCAGAGCACAGTACAGCAGGTATACACCTAGCCTCACTAGTAGCAGAGCACAGCAACAATGTACAGGGGTCAGCAGGTATACACCTAGCCTCACTAGTAGCAGAGCACAGTACAATGTACAGGGGTCAGCAGGTATACACCTAGCTTCACTAGTAGCAGAGCACAGTAACAATGTACAGGGTACAGCAGGCATACACCTAGCCTCACTAGTAGCAGAGCACAGTAACAATGTACAGGGGTCAGCAGGTATACAACTAGCCTCACTAGTAGCAGAGCACAGTAACAATGTACAGGGGTACAGCAGGAATACACCTAGCCCCACTAGTAGCAGAGCACAGTACAATGTACAGGGGTCAGCAGGTATACACCTAGCCTCACTAGTAGCAGAGCACAGTACAATGTACAGGGGTCAGCAGGTATACACCTAGCCTCACTAGTAGCAGAGCACAGTACAATGTACAGGGGTCAACAGGTATACACCTAGCCTCACTAGTAGCAGAGCACAGTAACAATGTACAGGGGTCAGCATGTATACACCTAGCCTCACTAGTAGCAGAGCACAGTACAATGTACAGGGGTCAGCAGGTATATACATAGCCTCACTAGTAGCAGAGCACAGTAGCAATGTACAGGGGTCAGCAGGTATACACCTAGCCTCACTAGTAGCAGAGCACAGTAACAATGTACAGGGGTCAGCAGGTATATACATAGCCTCACTAGTAGCAGAGCGCAGTACAATGTACAGGGGTCAGCAGGTATACACCTAGCCTCACTAGTAGCAGAGCACAGTAACAATGTACAGGGTACAGCAGGTATACACCTAGCCTCACTAGTAGCAGAGCACAGTAATAATGTACAGGGTACAGCAGGTATACACCTAGCCTCACTAGTAGCAGAGCACAGTAGCAATGTACAGGTTACAGCTGGTATACACCTAGCCTCACTAGTAGCAGAGCACAGTAGCAATGTACAGGGTTCAACAGGTATACACCTAGCCTCACTAGTAGCAGAGCACAGTAACAATGTACAGGGGTCAGCAGGTATACACCTAGCCTCACTAGTAGCAGAGCACAGTACAATGTACAGGGGTCAGCAGGTATACACCTAGCCTCACTAGTAGCAGAGCACAGTAACAATGTACAGGGGTCAGCAGGTATATACATAGCCTCACTAGTAGCAGAGCACAGTACAATGTACAGGGATCAGCAGGTATACACCTAGCCTCACTAGCAGCAGAGCACAGTACAATGTACAGGGGTCAGCAGGTATACACCTAGCCTCACTAGTAGCAGAGCACAGTACAGCAGGTATACACCTAGCCTCACTAGTAGCAGAGCACAGCAACAATGTACAGGGGTCAGCAGGTATACACCTAGCCTCACTAGTAGCAGAGCACAGTACAATGTACAGGGGTCAGCAGGTATACACCTAGCCTCACTAGTAGCAGAGCACAGTAACAATGTACAGGGTACAGCAGGCATACACCTAGCCTCACTAGTAGCAGAGCACAGTAACAATGTACAGGGGTCAGCAGGTATACAACTAGCCTCACTAGTAGCAGAGCACAGTAACAATGTACAGGGGTACAGCAGGAATACACCTAGCCCCACTAGTAGCAGAGCACAGTACAATGTACAGGGGTCAGCAGGTATACACCTAGCCTCACTAGTAGCAGAGCACAGTACAATGTACAGGGGTCAGCAGGTATACACCTAGCCTCACTAGTAGCAGAGCACAGTACAATGTACAGGGGTCAACAGGTATACACCTAGCCTCACTAGTAGCAGAGCACAGTAACAATGTACAGGGGTCAGCAGGTATACAACTAGCCTCACTAGTAGCAGAGCACAGTAACAATGTACAGGGGTACAGCAGGAATACACCTAGCCCCACTAGTAGCAGAGCACAGTACAATGTACAGGGGTCAGCAGGTATACACCTAGCCTCACTAGTAGCAGAGCACAGTACAATGTACAGGGGTACAGCAGGTATACACCTAGCCTCACTAGTAGCAGAGCACAGTAACAATGTACAGGGGACAGCAGGTATACACCTAGCCTCACTAGTAACAGAGCACAGTACAATGTACAGGGTACAGCAGGTATACACCTAGCCTCACTAGTAGCAGAGCACAGTAACAATGTACAGGGTTCAGCAGGTATACACCTAGCCTCACTAGTAGCAGAGCACAGTAACAATGTACAGGGGACAGCAGGTATACACCTAGCCTCACTAGTAGCAGAGCACAGTACAATGTACAGGGGTCAGCAGGTATACACCTAGCCTCACTAGTAGCAGAGCACAGTAACAATGTACAGGGGTCAGCAGGTATACACCTAGCCTCACTAGTAGCAGAGCACAGTACAATGTACAGGGGTCAGCAGGTATATACATAGCCTCACTAGTAGCAGAGCACAGTAGCAATGTACAGGGGTCAGCAGGTATACACCTAGCCTCACTAGTAGCAGAGCACAGTAACAATGTACAGGGGTCAGCAGGTATATACATAGCCTCACTAGTAGCAGAGCGCAGTACAATGTACAGGGGTCAGCAGGTATACACCTAGCCTCACTAGTAGCAGAGCACAGTAACAATGTACAGGGTACAGCAGGTATACACCTAGCCTCACTAGTAGCAGAGCACAGTAATAATGTACAGGGTACAGCAGGTATACACCTAGCCTCACTAGTAGCAGAGCACAGTAGCAATGTACAGGTTACAGCTGGTATACACCTAGCCTCACTAGTAGCAGAGCACAGTAGCAATGTACAGGTTTCAACAGGTATACACCTAGCCTCACTAGTAGCAGAGCACAGTAATAATGTACAGGGTACAGCAGGTATACACCTAGCCTCACTAGTAGCAGAGCACAGTAACAATGTACAGGATACAGCAGGTATACACCTAGCCTCACTAGTAGCAGAGCACAGTACAATGTACAGGGGTCAGCAGGTATACACCTAGCCTCACTAGTAGCAGAGCACAGTAACAATGTACAGGGGTCAGCAGGTATACACCTAGCCTCACTAGTAGCAGAGCACAGTACAATGTACAGGGGTCAGCAGGTATACACCTAGCCTCACTAGTAGCAGAGCACAGTAACAATGTACAGGGGTCAGCAGGTATATACATAGCCTCACTAGTAGCAGAGCACAGTACAATGTACATGGATCAGCAGGTATACACCTAGCCTCACTAGCAGCAGAGCACAGTACAATGTACAGGGGTCAGCAGGTATACACCTAGCCTCACTAGTAGCAGAGCACAGTACAGCAGGTATACACCTAGCCTCACTAGTAGCAGAGCACAGCAACAATGTACGGGGGTCAGCAGGTATACACCTAGCCTCACTAGTAGCAGAGCACAGTACAATGTACAGGGGTCAGCAGGTATACACCTAGCCTCACTAGTAGCAGAGGACAGTAACAATGTACAGGGTACAGCAGGCATACACCTAGCCTCACTAGTAGCAGAGCACAGTAACAGTGTACAGGGGTCAGCAGGTATACACCTAGCCTCACTAGTAGCAGAGCACAGTAACAATGTACAGGGGTACAGCAGGAATACACCTAGCCCCACTAGTAGCAGAGCACAGTACAATGTACAGGGGTCAGCAGGTATACACCTAGCCTCACTAGTAGCAGAGCACAGTACAATGTACAGGGGTCAGCAGGTATACACCTAGCCTCACTAGTAGCAGAGCACAGTACAATGTACAGGGGTCAGCAGGTATACACCTAGCCTCACTAGTAGCAGAGCACAGTACTGTGTACAGGGGTCAGCAGGTATACACCTAGCCTCACTAGTAGCAGAGCACAGTACAATGTACAGGTTACAGCAGGTATACACCTAGCCTCACTAGTAACAGAGCACAGTACAATGTACAGGGGTACAGCAGGTATACACCTAGCCTCACTAGTAGCAGAGCACAGTAACAATGTACAGGGGACAGCAGGTATACACCTAGCCTCACTAGTAACAGAGCACAGTACAATGTACAGGGTACAGCAGGTATACACCTAGCCTCACTAGTAGCAGAGCACAGTAACAATGTACAGGGGTCAGCAGGTATACACCTAGCCTCACTAGTAGCAGAGCACAGTACAATGTACAGGGGACAGCAGGTATACACCTAGCCTCACTAGTAGCAGAGCACAGTACAGCAGGTATACACCTAGCCTCACTAGTAGCAGAGCACAGCAACAATGTACAGAGGTCAGCAGGTATACACCTAGCCTCACTAGTAGCAGAGCACAGTAACAATGTACAGGGGTCAGCAGGTATACACCTAGCCTCACTAGTAGCAGAGCACAGTACAATGTACAGGGGTCAGCAGGTATACACCTAGCCTCACTAGTAGCAGAGCACAGTAACAATGTACAGGGGTCAGCAGGTATACACCTAGCCTCACTAGTAGCAGAGCACAGTAACAATGTACAGGGGACAGCAGGTATACACCTAGCCTCACTAGTAACAGAGCACAGTACAATGTACAGGGTACAGCAGGTATACACCTAGCCTCACTAGTAGCAGAGCACAGTAACAATGTACAGGGTTCAGCAGGTATACACCTAGCCTCACTAGTAGCAGAGCACAGTAACAATGTACAGGGGACAGCAGGTATACACCTAGCCTCACTAGTAGCAGAGCACAGTACAATGTACAGGGGTCAGCAGGTATACACCTAGCCTCACTAGTAGCAGAGCACAGTAACAATGTACAGGGGTCAGCAGGTATACACCTAGCCTCACTAGTAGCAGAGCACAGTACAATGTACAGGGGTCAGCAGGTATATACATAGCCTCACTAGTAGCAGAGCACAGTATCAATGTACAGGGGTCAGCAGGTATACACCTAGCCTCACTAGTAGCAGAGCACAGTACAATGTACAGGGGTCAGCAGGTATACACCTAGCCTCACTAGTAGCAGAGCACAGTATCAATGTACAGGGGTCAGCAGGTATATACATAGCCTCACTAGTAGCAGAGCGCAGTACAATGTACAGGGGTCAGCAGGTATACACCTAGCCTCACTAGTAGCAGAGCACAGTAACAATGTACAGGGTACAGCAGGTATACACCTAGCCTCACTAGTAGCAGAGCACAGTAACAATGTACAGGGTACAGCAGGTATACACCTAGCCTCACTAGTAGCAGAGCACAGTAATAATGTACAGGGTACAGCAGGTATACACCTAGCCTCACTAGTAGCAGAGCACAGTAGCAATGTACAGGTTACAGCTGGTATACACCTAGCCTCACTAGTAGCAGAGCACAGTAACAATGTACAGGGGTCAGCAGGTATACACCTAGCCTCACTAGTAGCAGAGCACAGTACAATGTACAGGGGTCAGCAGGTTTACACGTAGCCTCACTAGTAGCAGAGCACAGTAACAATGTACAGGGGTCAGCATGTATACACCTAGCCTCACTAGTAGCAGAGCACAGTAGCAATGTACAGGTTACAGCAGGTATACACCTAGACCTCACTAGCAGCAGAGCACAGTAACAATGTACAGGGGTCAGCAGGTAAACACCTAGCCTCACTAGTAGCAGAGCACAGTACAATGTACAGGGTCAGCAGGTATACACCTAGCCTCACTAGTAGCAGAGCACAGTAACAATGTACAGGGTACAGCAGGTATACACCTAGCCTCACTAGTAGCAGAGCACAGTACAATGTACAGGGGTCAGCAGGTATACACCTAGCCTCACTAGTAGCAGAGCACAGTAACAATATACAGGGGTCAGCAGGTATACACCTAGCCTCACTAGTAGCAGAGCACAGTACAATGTACAGGGGTCAGCAGGTATACACCTAGCCTCACTAGTAGCAGAGCACAGTAACAATGTACAGGGGTCAGCAGGTATACACCTAGCCTCACTAGTAGCAGAGCACAGTAACAATGTACAGGGGTCAGCAGGTATACACCTAGCCTCACTAGTAGCAGAGCACAGTAACAATGTA
This sequence comes from Taudactylus pleione, assembly GCA_031769625.1. NCBI lineage: Eukaryota > Metazoa > Chordata > Amphibia > Anura > Myobatrachidae > Taudactylus > Taudactylus pleione. Next base: position 45,586 of record JAUIMM010003254.1, on the reverse strand, counting down.
CAGGTTACAGCAGGTATACACCTAGCCTCACTAGTAGCAGAGCACAGTAACAATGTACAGGGTACAGCAGGTATACACCTAGCCTCACTAGTAGCAGAGCACAGTAACAAAGTACAGGGGTCAGCAGGTATACACCTAGCCTCACTAGTAGCAGAGCACAGTACAGGGTACAGCAGGTATACACCTAGCCTCACTAGTAGCAGAGCACAGTACAATGTACAGGGTACAGCAGGTATACACCTAGCCTCACTAGTAGCAGAGCACAGCAACAATGTACAGGGGTCAGCAGGTATACACCTAGCCTCACTAGTAGCAGAGCACAGTACAATGTACAGGGGTCAGCGGGTATACACCTAGCCTCACTAGTAGCAGAGCACAGTACAATGTACAGGGGTCAGCAGGTATACACCTAGCCTCACTAGTAGCAGAGTACAGCAACAATGTACAGGGGTCAGCAGGTATACACCTAGCCTCACTAGTAGCAGAGCACAGTAACAATGTACAGGGGTCAGCAGGTATACACCTAGCCTCACTAGTAGCAGAGCAGAATGTGCACAGGGTTAAAATGGCGCCTGCTTTTTCTACCCCCTAGCTAGCCCCACCCATTATTTAAATTTTCAACCAATCGTGAGGATCCTCATGTCTTGTTTGGTAAGCTCACAATGTATTGTGCGCCATCTCATGATTTGGACTTCCGACACGTTGCACGATAAATCGTGATTCAAATTGGCAGCTTTTTAGACCAAATCGTGGCCACAACTGCCGAGTAGAGTTCAAGGGAAATCGTACACGATGTCGGATCGTGAGCAGATCGCCAAGTGTGTAGGCACTTTCAGAGAGCGCTCATGCTGAGAGGGAGATCACTATGGCTAATGTATGCAGCATATGCGGCACGTCTGACCTGTCTCACACACAGCGTCTCTCCTGACACACAGACAGCGCTCATGCTGAGAGGGAGATCACTATGACTAATGTATGCAGCATATGCTGCAGGACTGACCTGTCTCACACACAGCGTCTCTCCTGACACACAGACAGCGCTCATGCTGAGAGGGAGATCACTATGACTAATGTATGCAGCATATGCGGCAGGTCTGACCTGTCTCACACACAGCATCTCCCCTGACACACAGACAGCGCTCATTCTGAGAGGGAGATCACTATGGCTAATGTATGCAGCATATGCGGCAGGTCTGACCTGTCTCACACACAGCATCTCTCCTGACACACAGACAGCGCTCATGCTGAAAGGGAGATCACTATGGCTAATGTATGCAGCATATGCGGCAGGACTGACCTGTCTCACACACAGCGTCTCTCCTGACACACAGACAGCGCTCATGCTGAGAGGGAGATCACTATGGCTAATGTATGCAGCATATGTGGCAGGTCTGACCTGACTCACACACAGCGTCTCTCCTGACACACAGACAGCGCTCATGCTGAGAGAGAGATCACTATGGCTAATGTATGCAGCATATGCGGCAGGACTGACCTGTCTCACACACAGCGTCTCTCCTGACACACAGACAGCGCTCATGCTGAGAGGGAGATCACTATGGCTAATGTATGCAGCATATGCGGCAGGTCTGACCTGTCTCACACACACAGCGTCTCTCCTGACACACAGACAGCGCTCATGCTGAGAGGGAGATCACTATGCCTAATGTATGCGGCAGGTCTGACCTGTCTCACACACAGCGTCTCTCCTGACACACAGACAGCGCTCATGCTGAGAGGGTGATCACTATGACTAATGTATGCAGCATATGCGGCAGGACTGACCTGTCTCACACAGTGTCTCTCCTGACACACAGACAGCGCTCATGCTGAAAGGGAGATCACTATGGCTAATGTATGCAACATATGCGGCAGGTCTGACCTGTCTCACACACAGCGTCTCTCCTGACACACAGACAGTGCTCATGCTGAGAGGGAGATCACTATGGTTAATGTATGCAGCATATGCGGCAGGTCTGACCTGTCTCACACACAGCGTCTCTCCTGACACACAGACAGCGCTCATCCTGAGAGGTGATCACTATGACTAATGTATGCAGCATATGCGGCAGGACTGACATGTCTCACACACAGCGTCTCTCCTGACACACAGACAGCGCTCATGCTGAGAGGGAGATCACTATGGCTAATGTATGCAGCATATGCGGCATGTCTGACCTGTCTCACACACAGCGTCTCTCCTGACAGACAGCGCTCATGCTGAGAGGGAGATCACTATGGTTAATGTATGCAGCATATGTGGCAGGTCTGACCTGTCTCACACACAGCGTCTCTCCTGACACACAGACAGCGCTCATGCTGAGTGGGAGATCACTATGGCTAATGCATGCAGCATATTTGGCAGGTCTGACCTGTCTCACACACAGCAACTCTCCTGACACACAGACTGCGCTCATGCTGAGAGGGAGATCACAATGGCTAATGTATGCAGCATATGCGGCAGGACTGACCTGTCTCACACACAGCGTCTCTCCTGACACACAGACAGCGCTCATGCTGAGAGGGAGATCACTATGGCTAATGTATGCAGCATATGCAGCAGGACTGACCTGTCTCACACACAGCGTCTCTCCTGACACACAGACAGCGCTCATGCTGAGAGGGAGCTCACTGGCTAATGTATGAAGCATATGCGGCAGGTCTGACCTGTCTCACACACAGCATCTCTCCTGACACACACACAGCGCTCATGCTGAGGGAGATCACTATGGCTAATGTATGCAGCATATGCGGCAGGACTGACCTGTCTCACACACAGCGTCTCTCCTGACACACAGACAACGCTCTTGCTGAGAGGGAGATCACTATGGCTAATGTATGCAGCATATGCGGCAGGTCTGACCTGTCTCACACACAGCGTCTCTCCTGACACACAGTCAGCGCTCATGCTGAGAGGGAGATCACTATGACTAATGTATGCAGCATATGCGGCAGGTCTGACCTGTCTCACACACAGCGTCTCTCCTGACACACAGACAGCGCTCATGCTGAGAGGGAGATCACTATGGCTAATGTATGCAGCATATGCGGCAGGTCTGACCTGTCTCACACACAGCGTCTCTCCTGACTTACAGACAGCGCTCATGCTGAGAGGGAGATCACTATGGCTAATGTATGCAGCATATGTGGCAGGTCTGACCTGACTCACACACAGCGTCTCTCCTGACACATAGACAGCGCTCATGCTGAGAGGGAGATCACTATGGCTAATGTATGCAGCATATGCGGCAGGACTGACCTGTCTCACACACAGCGTCTCTCCTGACACACAGACAGCGCTCATGCTGAGAGGGAGATCACTTTGACTAATGTATGCAGCAGGTCTGACCTGTCTCACCCACAGTGTCTCTCCTGACACACAGCGCTCATGCTGAGAGAGAGATCACTATGGCTAATGTATGCAGCATATGCGGCAGGTCTGACCTGTCTCACACACAGCGTCTCTCCTGACAAACAGACAGCGCTCATGCTGAGAGGGAGATCACTATGGCTAATGTATGCAGCAGGTCTGACCTGTCTCACACACAGCGTCTCTCCTGACACACAGCGCTCATGCTGAGAGGGAGATCACTATGGCTAATGTATGCAGCATATGCGGCAGGTCTGACCTGTCTCACACACAGCGTCTCTCCTGACACACAGACAGCGCTCATGCTGAGAGGGAGATCACTATGCCTAATGTATGCAGCATATGCGGCAGGTCTGACCTGTCTCACACACAGCGTCTCTCCTGACACACAGAAAGCGCTCATGCTGAAAGGGAGATCACTATGGCTAATGTATGCAGCATATGCGGCAGGTCTGACCTGTCTCACACACAGTGTCTCTCCTGACACACTGACAGCGCTCATACTGACAGGGAGATCACTATGGCTAATGTATGCAGCATATGCGGCAGGTCTGACCTGTCTCACACACAGCGTCTCTCCTGACACACAGACAGCGCTCATGCTAAGAGGGAGATCACTATGGCTAATGTATGCAGCATATGCGGCAGGTCTGACCTGTCTCACACACAGCATCTCTCCTGACACACAGACAGCGCTCATGCTGAGAGGGAGATCACTATGACTAATGTATGCAGCATATGCTGCAGGACTGACCTGTCTCACACACAGCGTCTCTCCTGACACACAGACAGCGCTCATGCTGAGAGGGAGATCACTATGACTAATGTATGCAGCATATGCGGCAGGTCTGACCTGTCTCACACACAGCATCTCTCCTGACACACAGACAGCGCTCATTCTGAGAGGGAGATCACTATGGCTAATGTATGCAGCATATGCGGCAGGTCTGACCTGTCTCACACACAGCATCTCTCCTGACACACAGACAGCACTCATGCTGAGAGGGAGATCACTATGGCTAATGTATGCAGCATATGCGGCATGTCTGACCTGTCTCACACACAGCGTCTCTCCTGACACACAGACAGCGCTCATGCTGAGAGGGAGATCACTATGACTAATGTATGCAGCATATGCGGCAGGTCTGACCTGTCTCACACACAGCGTCTCTCCTGACAGACAGCGCTCATGCTGAGAGGGAGATCACTATGGTTAATGTATGCAGCATATGTGGCAGGTCTGACCTGTCTCACACACAGCGTCTCTCCTGACACACAGACAGCGCTCATGCTGAGTGGGAGATCACTATGGCTAATGCATGCAGCATATTTGGCAGGTCTGACCTGTCTCACACACAGCAACTCTCCTGACACACAGACTGCGCTCATGCTGAGAGGGAGATCACAATGGCTAATGTATGCAGCATATGCGGCAGGACTGACCTGTCTCACACACAGCGTCTCTCCTGACACACAGTCAGCGCTCATGCTGAGAGGGAGATCACTATGACTAATGTATGCAGCATATGCGGCAGGTCTGACCTGTCTCACACACAGCGTCTCTCCTGACACACAGACAGCGCTCATGCTGAGAGGGAGATCACTATGGCTAATGTATGCAGCATATGCGGCAGGTCTGACCTGTCTCACACACAGCGTCTCTCCTGACTTACAGACAGCGCTCATGCTGAGAGGGAGATCACTATGGCTAATGTATGCAGCATATGTGGCAGGTCTGACCTGACTCACACACAGCGTCTCTCCTGACACATAGACAGCGCTCATGCTGAGAGGGAGATCACTATGGCTAATGTATGCAGCATATGCGGCAGGACTGACCTGTCTCACACACAGCGTCTCTCCTGACACACAGACAGCGCTCATGCTGAGAGGGAGATCACTTTGACTAATGTATGCAGCAGGTCTGACCTGTCTCACCCACAGTGTCTCTCCTGACACACAGCGCTCATGCTGAGAGAGAGATCACTATGGCTAATGTATGCAGCATATGCGGCAGGTCTGACCTGTCTCACACACAGCGTCTCTCCTGACATACAGACAGCGCTCATGCTGAGAGGGAGATCACTATGGCTAATGTATGCAGCAGGTCTGACCTGTCTCACACACAGCGTCTCTCCTGACACACAGCGCTCATGCTGAGAGGGAGATCACTATGGCTAATGTATGCAGCATATGCGGCAGGTCTGACCTGTCTCACACACAGCGTCTCTCCTGACACACAGACAGCGCTCATGCTGAGAGGGAGATCACTATGCCTAATGTATGCAGCATATGCGGCAGGTCTGACCTGTCTCACACACAGCGTCTCTCCTGACACACAGAAAGCGCTCATGCTGAAAGGGAGATCACTATGGCTAATGTATGCAGCATATGCGGCAGGTCTGACCTGTCTCACACACAGCGTCTCTCCTGACACACTGACAGCGCTCATGCTGACAGGGAGATCACTATGGCTAATGTATGCAGCATATGCGGCAGGTCTGACCTGTCTCACACACAGCGTCTCTCCTGACACACAGACAGCGCTCATGCTAAGAGGGAGATCACTATGGCTAATGTATGCAGCATATGCGGCAGGTCTGACCTGTCTCACACACAGCATCTCTCCTGACACACAGACAGCGCTCATGCTGAGAGGGAGATCACTATGGCTAATGTATGCAGCATATGCTGCAGGACTGACCTGTCTCACACACAGCGTCTCTCCTGACACACAGACAGCGCTCATGCTGAGAGGGAGATCACTATGACTAATGTATGCAGCATATGCGGCAGGTCTGACCTGTCTCACACACAGCATCTCTCCTGACACACAGACAGCGCTCATTCTGAGAGGGAGATCACTATGGCTAATGTATGCAGCATATGCGGCAGGTCTGACCTGTCTCACACACAGCATCTCTCCTGACACACAGACAGCGCTCATGCTGAGAGGGAGATCACTATGGCTAATGTATGCAGCATATGCGGCAGGTCTGACCTGTCTCACACACAGCATCTCTCCTGACACACAGACAGCGCTCATTCTGAGAGGGAGATCACTATGGCTAATGTATGCAGCATATGCGGCAGGTCTGACCTGTCTGTCGAAGCTGGATAATTGGCTGAGACAGAATCTGTTTAACATTAAATCCGCACTACGCCATTTTGTGAATGGCAGCAAGACGCCATTTTGCGAACAGCCGCCCAGCGCCATCCTAGCGATTCTCACACATAAGTACATACGGCGATGCTGTTATTTAGTGTTGTGCTATTCCCACGCAATAGAAAGATGTTAAAAGTCCTCATTATATAAATACAGACAGTTACTAAAACATATAATATTATCAACCCTGCAAAACGCGTACCACGGTGTACTCCACAAAACACGTAGTCTCACAACGCTTACTAGCGTCTTTTCTCAATACCCCAATACTTACACACTGCACACTTACATAAAAAGGTTCCCTAGCATTAATGTTAATATTTAAGGTTTTATTCATTATCAGTAATGTTGTGAAATACATGTTATTTGATATCTAAGGTTTAGTACATGATAAGCAGACCGTGTTTGGTGTCATTCTAAACCACTGTGTCTGTGCAGATTTCCGGTTCCATCGGGGAAGAAATCGCAACATGTGTCTGCAAGTTATGTATTATAGAGAGTTAGGCATTGAAATGTATCCTGTAATACAGCCAGTCTAATTTGTTATGCAGCGGGAATATGGACACAAAGAGCTGTTGGAGGCTGGAATGTGACCATACGAATTGACCTATGAACTGTACTGTAACAGAAGAACCAGGAAGAAGAACCAATGGAATCATGCCAAACTGTTCTATTGTATTGCCTATCCCTGTAAGAGTATATATGCAAGCTCTCTGAAACTAGATGCTAGTCTTCTTGCTTTGCTGTTGATGGAGGTTACATCTTTGATGCCGGGATCTGGATCCAGAGCGTGAGCGTATGCAATGACTGTACCTTGTGTCTGTATAATTTGTTGGCGCTAATTGTATTTAGATCACAGCGTGTAACTATCTGTTTTTATGGTGAATAATAACTTTTTGTGCTTTGGAACCACAATCAAAGTCTGAAAGCAATTATTTCTTGTGCGACTCATAACGCTAAACAGCAACAATTTTAGAGTGTATAGATAGGTAGGAATTGATAGTTGGGGGCTCGCAGTGTGAAATCACGCTACCGGTTACACGGTAACACTCGGTCAGCGATCTCTCAGCAAAAGGGTGGAGGCGCCATAAGCAGGAAAGAACGCATTGTGCCTTCGAATACCTGCTACCACTTTGTTGCTGAGAGCCCGATACCCGTTATTATGTGAGTTCAAGGAGCACTGATTACGATCCAGGGACAAGGGAGGAAAAAGTTTGTTTTCCTTCGTTGATAGAATTTCGTGTTATAAGGTGAAGCCGCACAATAGCGTAAGGGTAATAATACGTTTTCTGTAGCAGTCGCTTTATTGTGTATGCGACTAGTCGCACAATAGTGCATATCTGTACACTTTATCATGTGACACACTCGCTACTAACACATGCTGACATACACTGTATCATGTGACACACACACATTACTAACACATGCTGACATACACTGTATCATGTGACACACACTCTCATTACTAACACATGCTGACATACACTGTATCATGTGACACACACACTCTCATTACTAACACATGCTGACATACACTGTATCATATGACACACACACTCTCATTACTAACACATGCTGACATACTCTGTATCATGTGACACACACACTCTCATTACCAATACATGCTGACATACACTGTATCATGTGACACACACACTCATTACTAACACATGCTGACATACTCTGTATCATGTGACACACACACTCTCATTACTAACACATGCTGACATACTCTGTATCATGTGACACACACTCTCATTACTAACACATGCTGACATACTCTGTATCATGTGACACACACACTCTCATTACTAACACATGCTGACATACTCTGTATCATGTGACACACACTCTCATTACTAACACATGCTGACATACACTGTATCATGTGACACACACACTCTCATTACTAACACATGCTGACATACTCTGTATCATGTGACACACACACTCTCATTACTAACACATGCTGACATACTCTGTATCATGTGACACACTCTCATTACTAACACATGCTGACATACACTGTATCATGTGACACACACACTCTTACTAACACATGCTGACATACACTGTATCATGTGACACACACACTCTATTACTAACACATGCTGACATACTCTGTATCATGTGACACACACACTCTCATTACTAACACATGCTGACATACTCTGTATCATGTGACACACACACTCTCATTACTAACACATGCTGACATACTCTGTATCATGTGACACACACACTCTCATTACTAACACATGCTGACATACTCTGTATCATGTGACACACACATTCTCATTACTAACACATGCTGACATACTCTGTATCATGTGACACACACTGTCATTACTAACACATGCTGACATACACTGTATCATGTGACACACACACTCTCATTACTAACACATGCTGACATACTCTGTATCATGTGACACACACACTCTCATTACTAACACATGCTGACATACTCTGTATCATGTGACACACACACTCTCATTACTAACACATGCTGACATACACTGTATCATGTGACACACACACTCTCATTACTAACACATGCTGACATACTCTGTATCATGTGACACACACACTCTCATTACTAACACATGCTGACATACTCTGTATCATGTGACACACACACTCTCATTACTAACACATGCTGACATACTCTGTATCATGTGACACACACATTCTCATTACTAACACATGCTGACATACTCTGTATCATGTGACACACACTGTCATTACTAACACATGCTGACATACACTGTATCATGTGACACACACACTCTCATTACTAACACATGCTGACATACTCTGTATCATGTGACACACACACTCTCATTACTAACACATGCTGACATACTCTGTATCATGTGACACACACACTCTCATTACTAACACATGCTGACATACACTGTATCATGTGACACACACACTCTCATTACTAACACATGCTGACATACGCTGTATCATGTGACACACACACTTACATTACTAACACATGCTGACATACTCTGTATCATGTGACACACACACTCTCATTACTAACACATGGTGACATACACTGTATCATGTGACACACACACTCATTACTAACACATGCTGATATACACTGTATCATGTGACACACACACTCTCATTACTAACACATGCTGACATACGCTGTATCATGTGACACACACACTTACATTACTAACACATGCTGACATACTCTGTATCATGTGACACACACACTCTCATTACTAACACATGGTGACATACACTGTATCATGTGACACACACACTCTCATTACTAACACATGCTGACATACACTGTATCATGTGACACACACACTCTCATTACTAACACATGGTGACATACACTGTATCATGTGACACACACACTTACATTACTAACACATGCTGACATACACTGTATCATGTAACACACACTCATTACTAACACATGCTGACGTAATGAGTGTGTGTCACATGATACAGTGTATGTCAGCATGTGTTAGTAATGAGAGTGTGTGTGTTACATGATACAGTGTATGTCAGCATGTGTTAGTAATGAGAGTGTGTGTGTCACATGATACAGTGTATGTCAGCATGTGTTAGTAATGAGAGTGTGTGTCACATGATACAGTGTATGTCAGCATGTGTTAGTAATGAGAGTGTGTGTGTTACATGATACAGTGTATGTCAGCATGTGTTAGTAATGAGAGTGTGTGTCACATGATACAGTGTATGTCAGCATGTGTTAGTAATGAGAGTGTGTGTGTTACATGATACAGTGTATGTCAGCATGTGTTAGTAATGAGAGTGTGTGTGTCACATGATACAGTGTATGTCAGCATGTGTTAGTAATGAGTGTGTCACATGATATAGTGTATGTCAGCATGTGTTAGTAATGAGAGTGTGTGTCACATGATACAGTGTATGTCAGCATGTGTTAGTAATGAGAGTGTGTGTGTCACATGATACAGAGTATGTCAGCATGTATTAGTAATGAGTGTGTGTGTCACATGATACAGTGTATGTCAGCATGTGTTAGTAATGAGAGTGTGTGTGTCACATGATACAGTGTATGTCAGCATGTGTTAGTAATGAGTGTGTGTGTCACATGATACAGTGTATGTCAGCATGTGTTAGTAATGAGAGTGTGTGTGTCACATGATACAGTGTATGTCAGCATGTGTTAGTAATGAGTGTGTGTGTCACATGATACAGTGTATGTCAGCATGTGTTAGTAATGAGAGTGTGTGTGTCACATGATACAGTGTATGTCAGCATGTGTTAGTAATGAGAGTGTGTGTGTCACATGATACAGTGTATGTCAGCATGTGTTAGTAATGAGTGTGTGTGTCACATGATACAGAGTATGTCAGCATGTGTTAGTAATGAGAGTGTGTGTGTCACATGATACAGTGTATGTCAGCATGTGTTAGTAATGAGAGTGTGTGTGTCACATGATACAGTGTATGTCAGCATGTGTTAGTAATGAGTGTGTGTGTCACATGATACAGAGTATGTCAGCATGTGTTAGTAATGAGAGTGTGTGTGTCACATGATACAGAGTATGTCAGCATGTGTTAGTAATGAGAGTGTGTGTGTCACATGATACAGTGTATGTCAGCATGTGTTAGTAATGAGAGTGTGTCACATGATACAGTGTATGTCAGCATGTGTTAGTAATGAGAGTGTGTGTGTCACATGATACAGTGTATGTCAGCCTGTGTTAGTAATGAGAGTGTGTGTCACATGATACAGTGTATGTCAGCATGTGTTAGTAATGATAGTGTGTGTCACATGATACAGTGTATATCAGCATGTGTTAGTAATGAGTGTGTGTGTCACATGATACAGTGTATGTCAGCATGTGTTAGTAATGATAGTGTGTGTCACATGATACAGTGTATATCAGCATGTGTTAGTAATGAGTGTGTGTGTCACATGATACAGTGTATGTCAGCATGTATTAGTAATGAGTGTGTGTGTCCCATGATACAGAGTATGTCAGCATGTGTTAGTAATGAGTGTGTGTGTCACATGATACAGTGTATGTCAGCATGTGTTAGTAATGAGAGTGTGTGTGTTACATGATACAGTGTATGTCAGCATGTGTTAGTAATGAGAGTGTGTGTGTCACATGATATAGTGTATGTCAGCATGTGTTAGTAATAGAGTGTGTGTGTCACATGATACAGTGTATGTCAGCATGTGTTAGTAATGAGAGTGTGTGTGTCACATGATACAGAGTATGTCAGCATGTGTTAGTAATGAGAGTGTGTGTGTCACATGATACAGAGTATGTCAGCATGTGTTAGTAATGAGAGTGTGTGTGTTACATGATACAGTGTATGTCAGCATGTGTTAGTAATGAGAGTGTGTGTGTCACATGATACAGTGTATGTCAGCATGTGTTAGTAATGAGAGTGTGTGTGTCACATGATACAGTGTATGTCAGCATGTGTTAGTAATGAGAGTGTGTGTCACATGATACAGTGTATGTCAGCATGTGTTAGTAATGAGAGTGTGTGTGTTACATGATACAGTGTATGTCAGCATGTGTTAGTAATGAGAGTGTGTGTGTCACATGATACAGTGTATGTCAGCATGTGTTAGTAATAAGAGTGTGTGTGTCACATGATACAGTGTATGTCAGCATGTGTTAGTAATGAGAGTGTGTGTCACATGATACAGTGTATGTCAGTATGTGTTAGTAATGAGAGTGTGTGTCACATGATATAGTGTATGTCACCATGTGTTAGTAATGAGTGAGTGTGTGTGTCACATGATATAGTGTATGTCAGCATGTGTTAGTAATGAGTGTGTGTTACATGATACAGTGTATGTCAGCATGTGTTAGTAATGTAAGTGTGTGTGTCACATGATACAGAGTATGTCAGCATGTGTTAGTAATGAGAGTGTGTGTCACATGATACAGTGTATGTCAGCATGTGTTAGTAATGAGAGTGTGTGTCACATGATACAGTGTATGTCAGCATGTGTTAGTAATGAGAGTGTGTGTCACATGATACAGTGTATGTCAGCATGTGTTAGTAATGAGAGTGTGTGTGTCACATGATACAGCGTATGTCAGCATGTGTTAGTAATGAGAGTGTGTTACATGATACAGTGTATGTCAGCATGTGTTAGTAATGAGAGTGTGTCACATGATACAGTGTATGTCAGCATGTATTAGTAATGAGTGTGTGTGTCACATGATACAGTGTATGTCAGCATGTGTTAGTAAGAGTGTGTGTGTCACATGATACAGTGTATGTCAGCATGTGTTAGTAATGAGTGTGTGTGTCACATGATACAGTGTATGTCAGCATGTGTTACATGATACAGTGTATGTCAGCATGTGTTAGTAATAAGAGTGTGTGTCACATGATACAGTGTATGTCAGCATGTGTTAGTAATAAGAGTGTGTGTGTCACATGATACAGTGTATGTCAGCATGTGTTAGTAATGAGAGTGTGTGTGTCACATGATACAGAGTATGTCAGCATGTGTTAGTAATGAGAGTGTGTGTGTCACATGATACAGAGTATGTCAGCATGTGTTAGTAATGAGAGTGTGTGTGTCACATGATACAGTGTATGTCAGCATGTGTTAGTAATGACAGTGTGTGTCACATGATACAGAGTATGTCAGCATGTGTTAGTAATGAGAATGTGTGTGTCACATGATACAGAGTATGTCAGCATGTGTTAGTAATGAGAGTGTGTGTGTCACATGATACAGAGTATGTCAGCATGTGTTAGTAATGAGAGTGTGTGTGTCACATGATACAGAGTATGTCAGCATGTGTTAGTAATGAGAGTGTGTGTGTCACATGATACAGAGTATGTCAGCATGTGTTAGTAATAGAGTGTGTGTGTCACATGATACAGTGTATGTCAGCATGTGTTAGTAAGAGTGTGTGTGTCACATGATACAGTGTATGTCAGCATGTGTTAGTAATGAGAGTGTGTCACATGATACAGAGTATGTCAGCATGTGTTAGTAATGAGAGTGTGTGTCACATGATACAGTGTATGTCAGCATGTATTAGTAATGAGAGTGTGTGTGTCACATGATACAGAGTATGTCAGCATGTGTTAGTAATGATAGTGTGTGTCACATGATACAGTGTATATCAGCATGTGTTAGTAATGAGTGTGTGTGTCACATGATACAGTGTATGTCAGCATGTATTAGTAATGAGTGTGTGTGTCCCATGATACAGAGTATGTCAGCATGTGTTAGTAATGAGTGTGTGTGTCACATGATACAGTGTATGTCAGCATGTGTTAGTAATGAGAGTGTGTGTGTTACATGATACAGTGTATGTCAGCATGTGTTAGTAATGAGAGTGTGTGTGTCACATGATATAGTGTATGTCAGCATGTGTTAGTAATAGAGTGTGTGTGTCACATGATACAGTGTATGTCAGCATGTGTTAGTAATGAGAGTGTGTGTGTCACATGATACAGAGTATGTCAGCATGTGTTAGTAATGAGAGTGTGTGTGTCACATGATACAGAGTATGTCAGCATGTGTTAGTAATGAGAGTGTGTGTGTTACATGATACAGTGTATGTCAGCATGTGTTAGTAATGAGAGTGTGTGTGTCACATGATACAGTGTATGTCAGCATGTGTTAGTAATGAGAGTGTGTGTGTCACATGATACAGTGTATGTCAGCATGTGTTAGTAATGAGAGTGTGTGTCACATGATACAGTGTATGTCAGCATGTGTTAGTAATGAGAGTGTGTGTGTTACATGATACAGTGTATGTCAGCATGTGTTAGTAATGAGAGTGTGTGTGTCACATGATACAGTGTATGTCAGCATGTGTTAGTAATAAGAGTGTGTGTGTCACATGATACAGTGTATGTCAGCATGTGTTAGTAATGAGAGTGTGTGTCACATGATACAGTGTATGTCAGTATGTGTTAGTAATGAGAGTGTGTGTCACATGATATAGTGTATGTCACCATGTGTTAGTAATGAGTGAGTGTGTGTGTCACATGATATAGTGTATGTCAGCATGTGTTAGTAATGAGTGTGTGTTACATGATACAGTGTATGTCAGCATGTGTTAGTAATGTAAGTGTGTGTGTCACATGATACAGAGTATGTCAGCATGTGTTAGTAATGAGAGTGTGTGTCACATGATACAGTGTATGTCAGCATGTGTTAGTAATGAGAGTGTGTGTCACATGATACAGTGTATGTCAGCATGTGTTAGTAATGAGAGTGTGTGTGTCACATGATACAGCGTATGTCAGCATGTGTTAGTAATGAGAGTGTGTTACATGATACAGTGTATGTCAGCATGTGTTAGTAATGAGAGTGTGTCACATGATACAGTGTATGTCAGCATGTATTAGTAATGAGTGTGTGTGTCACATGATACAGTGTATGTCAGCATGTGTTAGTAAGAGTGTGTGTGTCACATGATACAGTGTATGTCAGCATGTGTTAGTAATGAGTGTGTGTGTCACATGATACAGTGTATGTCAGCATGTGTTACATGATACAGTGTATGTCAGCATGTGTTAGTAATAAGAGTGTGTGTCACATGATACAGTGTATGTCAGCATGTGTTAGTAATAAGAGTGTGTGTGTCACATGATACAGTGTATGTCAGCATGTGTTAGTAATGAGAGTGTGTGTGTCACATGATACAGAGTATGTCAGCATGTGTTAGTAATGAGAGTGTGTGTGTCACATGATACAGAGTATGTCAGCATGTGTTAGTAATGAGAGTGTGTGTGTCACATGATACAGTGTATGTCAGCATGTGTTAGTAATGACAGTGTGTGTCACATGATACAGAGTATGTCAGCATGTGTTAGTAATGAGAATGTGTGTGTCACATGATACAGAGTATGTCAGCATGTGTTAGTAATGAGAGTGTGTGTGTCACATGATACAGAGTATGTCAGCATGTGTTAGTAATGAGAGTGTGTGTGTCACATGATACAGAGTATGTCAGCATGTGTTAGTAATGAGAGTGTGTGTGTCACATGATACAGAGTATGTCAGCATGTGTTAGTAATAGAGTGTGTGTGTCACATGATACAGTGTATGTCAGCATGTGTTAGTAAGAGTGTGTGTGTCACATGATACAGTGTATGTCAGCATGTGTTAGTAATGAGAGTGTGTCACATGATACAGAGTATGTCAGCATGTGTTAGTAATGAGAGTGTGTGTCACATGATACAGTGTATGTCAGCATGTATTAGTAATGAGAGTGTGTGTGTCACATGATACAGAGTATGTCAGCATGTGTTAGTAATGAGAGTGTGTGTGTCACATGATACAGTGTATGTCAGCATGTGTTAGTAATGAGAGTGTGTGTCACATGATACAGAGTATGTCAGCATGTGTTAGTAATGAGAGTGTGTGTCACATGATACAGAGTATGTCAGCATGTGTTAGTAATGAGAGTGTGTGTGTCACATGATACAGAGTATGTCAGCATGTGTTAGTAATGAGAGTGTGTGTGTCACATGATACAGAGTATGTCAGCATGTGTTAGTAATGAGAGTGTGTGTGTCACATGATACAGTGTATGTCAGCATGTGTTAGTAATGACAGTGTGTGTCACATGATACAGAGTATGTCAGCATGTGTTAGTAATGAGAATGTGTGTGTCACATGATACAGAGTATGTCAGCATGTGTTAGTAATGAGAGTGTGTGTGTCACATGATACAGAGTATGTCAGCATGTGTTAGTAATGAGAGTGTGTGTGTCACATGATACAGAGTATGTCAGCATGTGTTAGTAATGAGAGTGTGTGTGTCACATGATACAGAGTATGTCAGCATGTGTTAGTAATAGAGTGTGTGTGTCACATGATACAGTGTATGTCAGCATGTGTTAGAAAGAGTGTGTGTGTCACATGATACAGTGTATGTCAGCATGTGTTAGTAATGAGTGTGTGTGTCACATGATACAGTGTATGTCAGCATGTATTAGTAATGAGTGTGTGTGTCCCATGATACAGAGTATGTCAGCATGTGTTAGTAATGAGTGAGTGTGTGTGTCACATGATATAGTGTATGTCAGCATGTGTTAGTAATGAGTGTGTGTTACATGATACAGTGTATGTCAGCATGTGTTAGTAATGTAAGTGTGTGTGTCACATGATACAGAGTATGTCAGCATGTGTTAGTAATGAGAGTGTGTGTCACATGATACAGTGTATGTCAGCATGTGTTAGTAATGAGAGTGTGTGTCACATGATACAGTGTATGTCAGCATGTGTTAGTAATGAGAGTGTGTGTCACATGATACAGTGTATGTCAGCATGTGTTAGTAATGAGAGTGTGTGTGTCACATGATACAGTGTATGTCAGCATGTGTTAGTAATGAGTGTGTGTGTCACATGATACAGAGTATGTCAGCATGTGTTAGTAATGAGAGTGTGTGTGTCACATGATACAGTGTATGTCAGCATGTGTTAGTAATGAGAGTGTGTGTGTCACATGATACAGTGTATATCAGCATGTGTTAGTAATGAGTGTGTGTGTCACATGATACAGAGTATGTCAGCATGTGTTAGTAATGAGAGTGTGTGTGTCACATGATACAGAGTATGTCAGCATGTGTTAGTAATGAGAGTGTGTGTGTCACATGATACAGTGTATGTCAGCATGTGTTAGTAATGAGAGTGTGTCACATGATACAGTGTATGTCAGCATGTGTTAGTAATGAGAGTGTGTGTGTCACATGATACAGTGTATGTCAGCCTGTGTTAGTAATGAGAGTGTGTGTCACATGATACAGTGTATGTCAGCATGTGTTAGTAATGATAGTGTGTGTCACATGATACAGTGTATATCAGCATGTGTTAGTAATGAGTGTGTGTGTCACATGATACAGTGTATGTCAGCATGTGTTAGTAATGATAGTGTGTGTCACATGATACAGTGTATATCAGCATGTGTTAGTAATGAGTGTGTGTGTCACATGATACAGTGTATGTCAGCATGTATTAGTAATGAGTGTGTGTGTCCCATGATACAGAGTATGTCAGCATGTGTTAGTAATGAGTGTGTGTGTCACATGATACAGTGTATGTCAGCATGTGTTAGTAATGAGAGTGTGTGTGTTACATGATACAGTGTATGTCAGCATGTGTTAGTAATGAGAGTGTGTGTGTCACATGATGTCATTACTAACACATGCTGACATACGCTGTATCATGTGACACACTCTCATTACTAACACATGCTGACATACGCTGTATCATGTGACACACACACTCATTACTAACACATGCTGACATACTCTGTATCATGTGACACACACTCTCATTACTAACACATGCTGACATACTCTGTATCATGTGACACACACACTCTCATTACTAACACATGCTCACATACACTGTATCATGTGACACACACACTCTCATTACTAACACATGCTGACATACGCTGTATCATGTGACACACACACTCATTACTAACACATGCTGACATACACTGTATCATGTGACACACACTCATTACTAATACATGCTGACATACACTGTATCATGTGACACACACACTCATTACTAACACATGCTGACATACACTGTATCATGTGACACACACACTCTCATTACTAATACATGCTGACATACACTGTATCATGTGACACACACACTCTTATTACTAACACATGCTGACATACACTGTATCATGTGACACACACACTCTCATTACTAACACATGCTGACATACACTGTATCATGTGACACACACACTCATTACTAATACATGCTGACATACACTGTATCATGTGACACACACTCTTATTACTAACACATGCTGACATACACTATATCATGTGACACACACACTTACATTACAAACACATGCTGACATACACTGTATCATGTAACACACACTCATTACTAACACATGCTGACATACACTATATCATGTGACACACACACTCATTACTAATACATGCTGACATACACTGTATGATGTGACACACACACTTACATTACAAACACATGCTGACATACACTATATCATGTGACACACACACTCTCATTACTAACACATGCTGACATACACTGTATCATGTAACACACACTCATTACTAACACATGCTGACATACACTATATCATGTGACACACACACTCATTACTAATACATGCTGACATACACTGTATCATGTGACACACACACTCTTATTACTAACACATGCTGACATACACTGTATCATGTGACACACACACTCTCATTACTAACACATGCTCACATACACTGTATCATGTGACACACACACTCATTACTAACACATGCTGACATACTCTGTATCATGGGACACACACACTCATTACTAACACATGCTGACATACACTATATCATGTGACACACACACTCATTACTAACACATGCTGACATACTCTGTATCATGGGACACACACACTCATTACTAACACATGCTGACATACACTATATCATGTGACACACACACTCATTACTAACACATGCTGACATACACTGTATCATGTAACACACTCTCATTACTAACACATGCTGACACACACACACTCATTACTAACACATGCTGACATACACTATATCATGTGACACACACACTCATTACTAACACATGCTGACATACACTGTATCATGTGACACACACACTCATTACTAATACATGCTGACATACTCTGTATCATGTGACACACTCTCATTACTAACACATGCTGACATACGCTGTATCATGTGACACACACACTCTCATTACTAACACATGCTGACATACACTGTATCATGTGACACACACTCTCATTGCTAACACATGCTGACATACACTATATCATGTGACACACACACTCTCATTACTAACACATGCTGACATACGCTGTATCATGTGACACACACACTCTCATTGCTAACACATGCTGACATACACTATATCATGTGACACACACACTCTCATTACTAACACATGCTGACATACACTGTATCATGTGACACACACACTCATTACTAATACATGCTGACATACGCTGTATCATGTGACACACACACTCCTATTACTAACACATGCTGACATACACTGTATCATGTGACACACACACTCTCATTACTAACACATGCTGACATACACTGTATCATGTGACACACACACTCCTATTACTAACACATGCTGACATACGCTGTATCATGTGACACACACACTCCTATTACTAACACATGCTGACATACACTGTATCATGTGACACACACACTCTCATTACTAACACATGCTGACATACTCTGTATCATGTGACACACACACTCTCATTACTAACACATGCTGACATACTCTGTATCATGTGACACACACTCTCATTACTAACACATGCTGACATACTCTGTATCATGTGACACACACACTCATTACTAACACATGCTGACATACACTGTATCATGTGACACACACACTTACATTACTAACACATGCTGACATACTCTGTATCATGTGACACACACACTCTCATTACTAACACATGGTGACATACACTGTATCATGTGACACACACACTCTCATTACTAACACATGGTGACATACACTGTATCATGTGACACACACTCTCATTACTAACACATGGTGACATACACTGTATCATGTGACACACACACTCTCATTACTAACACATGGTGACATACACTGTATCATGTGACACACACACTCATTACTAACACATGCTGACATACACTGTATCATGTGACACACACACTCTCATTACTAACACATGCTGACATACTCTGTATCATGTGACACACACACTCTCATTACTAATACATGCTGACATACACTGTATCATGTGACACACACTCTCATTACTAACACATGCTGACATACACTGTATCATGTGACACACACACTCTCATTACTAACACATGCTGACATACTCTGTATCATGTGACACACTCTCATTACTAACACATGCTGACATACTCTGTATCATGTGACACACACACTCTCATTACTAACACATGCTGACATACTCTGTATCATGTGACACACACACTCTCATTACTAACACATGCTGACATACACTGTATCATGTGACACACACTCTCATTACTAACACATGCTGACATACGCTGTATCATGTGACACACACACTCTCATTACTAACACATGCTGACATACTCTGTATCATGTGACACACACACTCTCATTACTAACACATGCTGCCATACTCTGTATCATGTGACACACACACTCTCATTACTAATACATGCTGACATACACTGTATCATGTGACACACACACTCTCATTACTAACACATGCTGACATACTCTGTATCATGTGACACACACTCTCATTACTAACACATGCTGACATACACTGTATCATGTGACACACACACTCATTACTAACACATGCTGACATACACTGTATCATGTGACACACACACTCATTACTAATACATGCTGACATACACTGTATCATGTGACACACACACCATCATTACTAACACATGCTGACATACACTGTATCATGTGACACACACACTCTTATTACTAACACATGCTTACATACACTGTATCATGTGACACACACACTCTCATTACTAACACATGCTGACATACTCTGTATCATGTGACACACGCACTCATTACTAACACATGGTGACATACACTGTATCATGTGACACACACTCTCATTACTAGCACATGCTGACATACACTATATCATGTGACACACACACTCATTACTAACACATGCTGACATACACTGTATCATGTGACACACACACTCTCATTACTAACACATGCTGACATACTCTGTATCATGTGACACACACACTCATTACTAGCACATGCTGACATACACTGTATCATGTGACACACGCACTCATTATTAACACATGGTGACATACACTGTATCATGTGACACACACTCTCATTACTAGCACATGCTGACATACACTATATCATGTGACACACACACTCTCATTACTAACACATGCTGACATACACTGTATCATGTGACACACACTCTTATTACTAACACATGCTGACATACACTATATCATGTGACACACACACTCTCATTACTAACACATGCTGACATACACTGTATCATGTGACACACACTCATTACTAGCACATGCTGACATACACTGTATCATGTGACATACACACTCATTACTAATACATGCTGACATACTCTGTATCATGTGACACAGACACTCATTACTAGCACATGCTGACATACACTGTATCATGTGACACACACACTCATTACTAGCACATACTGACATACACTGTATCATGTGACACACTCATTACTAGCACATGCTGACATACACTGTATCATGTGACACACACACTCATTACTAGCACATACTGACATACGCTGTATCATGTGACACACACACTTACATTACAAACACATGCTGACATACACTGTATCATGTAACACACACTCATTACTAACACATGCTGACATACACTATATCATGTGACACACACACTCATTACTAATACATGCTGACATACACTGTATGATGTGACACACACACTTACATTACAAACACATGCTGACATACACTGTATCATGTGACACACACACTCTCATTACTAACACATGCTGACATACACTGTATCATGTGAAACACACACTCTCATTACTAGCACATGCTGACATACTCTGTATCATGTGACACACACACTCTTATTACTAACACATGCTGACATACACTGTATCATGTGACACACACTCTTATTACTAAGACATGCTGACATACTCTGTATCATGTGACACACACTCTCATTACTAACACATGCTGACATACACTGTATCATGTGACACACACACTCTCATTACTAACACATGCTGACATACACTGTATCATCTGACACACACACTCTCATTACTAACACATGCTCACATACACTGTATCATGTGACACACACACTCATTACTAACACATGCTGACATACACTGTATCATGTGACACACACACTCTTATTACTAACACATGCTGACATACTCTGTATCATGTGACACACACACTCATTACTAACACATGCTGACATACTCTGTATCATGTGACACACACACTCATTACTAGCACATACTGACATACACTGTATCATGTGACACACTCATTACTAACACATGCTGACATACGCTGTATCATGTGACACACACACTCATTACTAATACATGCTGACATACTCTGTATCATGTGACACACACACTCATTACTAGCACATACTGACATACACTGTATCATGTGACACACTCATTACTAACACATGCTGACATACGCTGTATCATGTGACACACACACTTACATTACAAACACATGCTGACATACACTGTATCATGTAACACACACTCATTACTAACACATGCTGACATACACTATATCATGTGACACACACACTCATTACTAATACATGCTGACATACACTGTATGATGTGACACACACACTTACATTACAAACACATGCTGACATACACTGTATCATGTGACACACACACTCTCATTACTAACACATGCTGACATACACTGTATCATGTGACACACACACTCTCATTACTAACACATGCTGACATACTCTGTATCATGTGACACACGCACTCATTACTAGCACATGCTGACATACACTATATCATGTGACACACACACTCTCATTACTAACACATGCTGACATACACTGTATCATGTGACACACACACTCATTACTAACACATGCTGACATACACTGTATCATGTGACACACACACTCTCATTACTAACACATGCTGACATACACTGTATCATGTGACACACACACTCTCATTACTAACACATGCTGACATACACTGTATCATGTGACACACACACTCTCATTACTAACACATGCTCACATACACTGTATCATGTGACACACACACTCATTACTAACACATGCTGACATACACTGTATCATGTGACACACACACTCTTATTACTAACACATGCTGACATACACTGTATCATGTGACACACACACTGTCATTACTAACACATGCTGACATACACTGTATCATGTGACACACACACTCTCATTACTAACACATGCTCACATACACTGTATCATGTGACACACACTCTCATTACTAACACATGCTGACATACACTGTATCATGTGACACACACACTCATTACTAACACATGCTGACATACACTGTATCATGTGACACACACACTCATTACTAACACATGCTGACATACACTGTATCATGTGACACACACTCATTACTAACACATGCTGACATACTCTGTATCATGGGACACACACACTCATTACTAATACATGCTGACACACTGTATCATGTGACACACACACTCATTACTAACACATGCTGACATACACTGTATCATGTAACACACTCTCATTACTAACACATGCTGACATACACTGTATCATGTGACACACACACTCATTACTAACACATGCTGACATACACTGTATCATGTGACACACACACTCATTACTAATACATGCTGACATACTCTGTATCATGTGACACACACACTCATTACTAATACATGCTGACATACGCTGTATCATGTGACACACACACTCTTATTACTAACACATGCTGACATACACTGTATCATGTGACACACACTCTCATTACTAACACATGGTGACATACTCTGTATCATGTGACACACACACTCTCATTACTAACACATGCTGACATACTCTGTATCATGTGACACACACACTCATTACTAACACATGGTGACATACACTGTATCATGTGACACACACACTCTCATTACTAACACATGCTGACATACTCTGTATCATGTGACACACACACTCATTACTAACACATGGTGACATACACTGTATCATGTGACACACACACTCTCATTACTAACACATGCTGACATACGCTGTATCATGTGACACACACTCCTATTACTAACACATGCTGACATACACTGTATCATGTGACACACACTCTCATTACTAACACATGCTGATATTCTCTGTATCATGTGACACACACACTCATTACTAACACATACTGACATACACTGTATCATGTGACACACACACTCTCATTACTAACACATGCTGACATACACTGTATCATGTGACACACACACTCTCATTACTAGCACATGCTGACATACACTGTATCATGTGACACACACTCTCATTACTAACACATGCTGACATACGCTGTATCATGTGACACACACTCATTACTAATACATGCTGACATACACTGTATCATGTGACACACACTCTCAATACTAACACATGCTGACATACTCTGTATCATGTGACACACACACTCATTACTAACACATGCTGACATACTCTGTATCATGTCACACACACTCTCATTACTATCACATGCTGACATACACTGTATCATGTGACACACACACTCATTACTAACACATGCTGACATACACTGTATCATGTGACACACACACTCATTACTAACACATGCTGACATACGCTGTATCATGTGACACACACTCATTACTAATACATGCTGACATACACTGTATCATGTGACACACACTCATTACTAACACATGCTGACATACACTGTATCATGTGACACACACACTCATTACTAATACATGCTGACATACACTGTATCATGTGACACACACACTCTCATTACTAATACATGCTGACATACACTGTATCATGTGACACACACACTCATTACTAATACATGCTGACATACACTGTATCATGTGACACACACTCTCATTACTAACACATGCTGACATACACTATATCATGTGACACACTCATTACTAACACATGCTGACATACGCTGTATCATGTGACACACACACTTACATTACAAACACATGCTGACATACACTGTATCATGTAACACACACTCATTACTAACACATGCTGACATACACTATATCATGTGACACACACACTCATTACTAACACATGCTGACATACACTGTATCATGTGACACACACACTCTCATTACTAACACATGCTGACATACACTGTATCATGTGACACACACTCTTATTACTAAGACATGCTGACATACTCTGTATCATGTGACACACACTCTCATTACTAACACATGCTGACATACACTGTATCATGTGACACACACACTCTCATTACTAACACATGCTGACATACACTGTATCATCTGACACACACACTCTCATTACTAACACATGCTCACATACACTGTATCATGTGACACACACACTCATTACTAACACATGCTGACATACACTGTATCATGTGACACACACACTCTTATTACTAACACATGCTGACATACTCTGTATCATGTGACACACACACTCATTACTAACACATGCTGACATACTCTGTATCATGTGACACACACACTCATTACTAGCACATACTGACATACACTGTATCATGTGACACACTCATTACTAACACATGCTGACATACGCTGTATCATGTGACACACACACTCATTACTAATACATGCTGACATACTCTGTATCATGTGACACACACTCATTACTAGCACATACTGACATACACTGTATCATGTGACACACTCATTACTAACACATGCTGACATACGCTGTATCATGTGACACACACACTTACATTACAAACACATGCTGACATACACTGTATCATGTAACACACACTCATTACTAACACATGCTGACATACACTATATCATGTGACACACACACTCATTACTAATACATGCTGACATACACTGTATGATGTGACACACACACTTACATTACAAACACATGCTGACATACACTGTATCATGTGACACACACACTCTCATTACTAACACATGCTGACATACACTGTATCATGTGACACACACACTCTCATTACTAACACATGCTGACATACTCTGTATCATGTGACACACGCACTCATTACTAGCACATGCTGACATACACTATATCATGTGACACACACACTCTCATTACTAACACATGCTGACATACACTGTATCATGTGACACACACACTCATTACTAACACATGCTGACATACACTGTATCATGTGACACACACACTCTCATTACTAACACATGCTGACATACACTGTATCATGTGACACACACACTCTCATTACTAACACATGCTGACATACACTGTATCATGTGACACACACACTCTCATTACTAACACATGCTCACATACACTGTATCATGTGACACACACACTCATTACTAACACATGCTGACATACACTGTATCATGTGACACACACACTCTTATTACTAACACATGCTGACATACACTGTATCATGTGACACACACACTCTCATTACTAACACATGCTGACATACACTGTATCATGTGACACACACACTCTCATTACTAACACATGCTCACATACACTGTATCATGTGACACACACTCTCATTACTAACACATGCTGACATACACTGTATCATGTGACACACACACTCATTACTAACACATGCTGACATACACTGTATCATGTGACACACACACTCATTACTAACACATGCTGACATACACTGTATCATGTGACACACACTCATTACTAACACATGCTGACATACTCTGTATCATGGGACACACACACTCATTACTAATACATGCTGACACACTGTATCATGTGACACACACACTCATTACTAACACATGCTGACATACACTGTATCATGTAACACACTCTCATTACTAACACATGCTGACATACACTGTATCATGTGACACACACACTCATTACTAACACATGCTGACATACACTGTATCATGTGACACACACACTCATTACTAATACATGCTGACATACTCTGTATCATGTGACACACACACTCATTACTAATACATGCTGACATACGCTGTATCATGTGACACACACACTCTTATTACTAACACATGCTGACATACACTGTATCATGTGACACACACTCTCATTACTAACACATGGTGACATACTCTGTATCATGTGACACACACACTCTCATTACTAACACATGCTGACATACTCTGTATCATGTGACACACACACTCATTACTAACACATGGTGACATACACTGTATCATGTGACACACACACTCTCATTACTAACACATGCTGACATACTCTGTATCATGTGACACACACACTCATTACTAACACATGGTGACATACACTGTATCATGTGACACACACACTCTCATTACTAACACATGCTGACATACGCTGTATCATGTGACACACACTCCTATTACTAACACATGCTGACATACACTGTATCATGTGACACACACTCTCATTACTAACACATGCTGATATTCTCTGTATCATGTGACACACACACTCATTACTAACACATACTGACATACACTGTATCATGTGACACACACACTCTCATTACTAACACATGCTGACATACACTGTATCATGTGACACACACACTCTCATTACTAGCACATGCTGACATACGCTGTATCATGTGACACACACTCATTACTAATACATGCTGACATACACTGTATCATGTGACACACACTCTCAATACTAACACATGCTGACATACTCTGTATCATGTGACACACACACTCATTACTAACACATGCTGACATACTCTGTATCATGTCACACACACTCTCATTACTATCACATGCTGACATACACTGTATCATGTGACACACACACTCATTACTAACACATGCTGACATACACTGTATCATGTGACACACACACTCATTACTAACACATGCTGACATACGCTGTATCATGTGACACACACTCATTACTAATACATGCTGACATACACTGTATCATGTGACACACACTCATTACTAACACATGCTGACATACACTGTATCATGTGACACACACACTCATTACTAATACATGCTGACATACACTGTATCATGTGACACACACACTCTCATTACTAATACATGCTGACATACACTGTATCATGTGACACACACACTCATTACTAATACATGCTGACATACACTGTATCATGTGACACACACTCTCATTACTAACACATGCTGACATACACTATATCATGTGACACACTCATTACTAACACATGCTGACATACGCTGTATCATGTGACACACACACTTACATTACAAACACATGCTGACATACACTGTATCATGTAACACACACTCATTACTAACACATGCTGACATACACTATATCATGTGACACACACACTCATTACTAACACATGCTGACATACACTGTATCATGTGACACACACACTCTCATTACTAACACATGCTGACATACACTGTATCATGTGAAACACACACTCTCATTACTAGCACATGCTGACATACACTGTATCATGTGACACACACTCTCATTACTAACACATGCTGACATACACTGTATAATGTGACACACACACTTACATTACAAACACATGCTGACATACACTGTATCATGTGACACACACACTCTCATTACTAACACATGCTGACATACACTGTATCATGTGAAACACACACTCTCATTACTAGCATATGCTGACATACACTGTATCATGTGACACACACACTCTCATTACTAACACATGCTCACATACACTGTATCATGTGACACACACACTCTCATTACTAACACATGGTGACATACACTATATCATGTGACACACACACTCTCATTACTAACACATGCTGACATACACTGTATCATGTGACACACACACTCTCATTACTAACACATGCTGACATACACTGTATCATGTGACACACACACTCTCATTACTAACACATGCTGACATACACTGTATCATGTGACACACACACTCTCATTACTAACACATGCTGACATACACTGTATCATGTGACACACACACTCTCATTACTAACACATGCTGACATACACTGTATCATGTGACACACACACTCTTATTACTAACACATGCTCACATACACTGTATCATGTGACACACACTCTCATTACTAACACATGCTGACATACACTGTATCATGTGACACACACACTCATTACTAACACATGCTGACATACTCTGTATCATGGGACACACACACTCATTACTAATACATGCTGACATACACTGTATCATGTAACACACTCTCATTACTAACACATGCTGACATACGCTGTATCATGTGACACACACACTCATTACTAATACATGCTGACATACGCTGTATCATGTGATACACACACTCCTATTACTAACACATGCTGACATACACTGTATCATGTGACACACACACTCCTATTACTAACACATGCTGACATACTCTGTATCATGTGACACACACTCTCATTACTAACACATGCTGACATACACTGTATCATGTGACACACACTCTCATTACTAACACATGCTGACATACACTGTATCATGTGACACACACACTCTCATTACTAGCACATGCTGACATACACTGTATCATGTGACACACACTCTCATTACTAACACATGCTGACATACACTGTATCATGTGACACACACACTCATTACTAATACATGCTGACATACGCTGTATCATGTGACACACACTCATTACTAATACATGCTGACATACACTGTATCATGTGACACACACACTCATTACTAACACATGCTGACATACGCTGTATCATGTGACACACACACTCATTACTAACACATGCTGACATACACTGTATCATGTGACACACACACTCATTACTAACACATGCTGACATACTCTGTATCATGTGACACACACACTCTCATTACTAACACATGCTGACATACACTGTATCATGTGACACACACACTCTCATTACTAACACATGCTGACATACGCTGTATCATGTGACACACACTCATTACTAATACATGCTGACATACACTGTATCATGTGACACACACACTCATTACTAACACATGCTGACATACACTGTATCATGTGACACACACACTCATTACTAATACATGCTGACATACACTGTATCATGTGACACACACACTCTCATTACTAACACATGCTGACATACACTGTATCATGTGACACACACACTCTTATTACTAACACATGCTGACATACACTGTATCATGTGACACACACTCTCATTGCTAACACATGCTGACATACACTGTATCATGTGACACACACACTCTCATTACTAACACATGCTGACATACACTGTATCATGTGACACACACACACTCATTACTAATACATGCTGACATACACTATATCATGTGACACACTCATTACTAACACATGCTGACATACGCTGTATCATGTGACACACACACTTACATTACAAACACATGCTGACATACTCTGTATCATGTGACACACACTCTCATTACTAACACATGCTGACATACGCTGCATCATGTGACACACACACTCATTACTAATACATGCTGACATACACTGTATGATGTGACACACACACTTACATTACAAACACATGCTGACATACACTGTATCATGTGACACACACTCATTACTAACACATGCTGACATACACTGTATCATGTGACACACACACTCATTACTAACACATGCTGACATACACTGTATCATGTGACACACACACTCATTACTAACACATGCTGACATACTCTGTATCATGGGACACACACACTCATTACTAATACATGCTGACATACACTGTATCATGTAACACACTCTCATTACTAACACATGCTGACATACACTGTATCATGTGACACACACACTCATTACTAAAACATGCTGACATACACTGTATCATGTGACACACACACTCATTACTAATACATGCTGACATACACTGTATCATGTAACACACACACTCTCATTACTAACACATGCTGACATACGCTGTATCATGTGACACACACACTCTCATTACTAACACATGCTGACATACACTATATCATGTGACACACACACTCTCATTACTAACACATGCTGACATACACTGTATCATGTGACACACACACTCTCATTACTAACACATGCTGACATACACTGTATCATGTGACACACACACTCTCATTACTAACACATGCTGACATACACTGTATCATGTGACACACACACTCTCTTTACTAACACATGCTGACATACGCTGTATCATGTGACACACACACTCATTACTAATACATGCTGACATACGCTGTATCATGTGACACACACACTCTCATTACTAACACATGCTGACATACACTGTATCATGTGACACACACACTCATTACTAACACATGCTGACATACACTGTATCATGTGACACACACTCTCCTTACTAACACATGCTGACATTCTCTGTATCATGTGACACACACACTCATTACTAACACATGCTGACATACACTGTATCATGTGACACACACACTATCATTACTAACACATGCTGACATACACTGTATCATGTGACACACACACTCTCATTACTAACACATGCTGACATACACTGTATCATGTGACACACACACTCATTACTAACACATGCTGACATACACTGTATCATGTGACACACACACTCTCATTACTAACACATGCTGACATACACTGTATCATGTGACACACACACTCATTACTAACACATGCTGACATACACTGTATCATGTGACACACACACTCTCATTACTAACACATGCTGACATACACTGTATCATGTGACACACACACTCTTATTACTAACACATGCTGACATACTCTGTATCATGTGACACACACACTTACATTACTAATACATGCTGACATACACTGTATCATGTGACACACACACTCTCATTACTAATACATGCTGACATACACTGTATCATGTGACACACACTCTCATTACTAACACATGCTGACATACACTATATCATGTGACACACTCATTACTAACACATGCTGACATACGCTGTATCATGTGACACACACTTACATTACAAACACATGCTGACATACACTGTATCATGTAACACACACTCATTACTAACACATGCTGACATACACTATATCATGTGACACACACACTCATTACTAATACATGCTGACATACAATGTATGATGTGACACACACACTTACATTACAAACACATGCTGACATACACACTCTCATTACTAACACATGCTGACATACACTGTATCATGTGACACACACACTCTCATTACTAGCACATGCTGACATACACTGTATCATGTGACACACACACTCTTATTACTAACACATGCTGACATACTCTGTATCATGTGACACACACACTCTTATTACTAACACATGCTGACATACACTGTATCATGTGACACACACACTCTCATTACTAATACATGCTGACATACACTGTATCATGTGACACACACTCTCATTACTAACACATGCTGACATACACTATATCATGTGACACACTCATTACTAACACATGCTGACATACGCTGTATCATGTGACACACACTTACATTACAAACACATGCTGACATACACTGTATCATGTAACACACACTCATTACTAACACATGCTGACATACACTATATCATGTGACACACACACTCATTACTAATACATGCTGACATACAATGTATGATGTGACACACACACTTACATTACAAACACATGCTGACATACACACTCTCATTACTAACACATGCTGACATACACTGTATCATGTGACACACACACTCTCATTACTAGCACATGCTGACATACACTGTATCATGTGACACACACACTCTCATTACTTGCACATGCTGACATACACTGTATCATGTGACACACACTCTCATTACTAAGACATGCTGACATACTCTTTATCATGTGACACACTCTCATTACTAACACATGCTGACATACACTGTATCATGTGACACACTCACTCATTACTAACACATGCTGACATACTCTGTATCATGTGACACACTCTCATTACTAACACATGCTGACATACGCTGTATCATGTGACACACACTTACATTACAAACACATGCTGACATACACTGTATCATGTAACACACACTCATTACTAACACATGCTGACATACACTATATCATGTGACACACACACTCATTACTAATACATGCTGACATACACTGTATGATGTGACACACACACTTACATTACAAACACATGCTGACATACACACTCTCATTACTAACACATGCTGACATACACTGTATCATGTGACACACACACTCTCATTACTTGCACATGCTGACATACACTGTATCATGTGACACACACACTCTCATTACTAAGACATGCTGACATACACTGTATCATGTGACACACACACTCTCATTACTAACACATGCTGACATACACTGTATCATGTGACACACTCACTCATTACTAACACATGCTGACATACACTATATCATGTGACACACACTCTCATTACTAACACATGCTGACATACACTGTATCATGTGACACACACACTCTCATTACTAACACATGCTCACATACACTGTATCTTGTGACACACACACTCATTACTAACACATGCTGACATACACTGTATCATGTGACACACACTCTTATTACTAACACATGCTGACATACACTGTATCATGTGACACACACACTCTCATTACTAACACATGCTCACATACACTGTATCATGTGACACACACTCTCATTACTAACACATGCTGACATACACTGTATCATGTGACACACACACTCATTACTAACACATGCTGACATACACTGTATCATGTGACACACACACTCATTACTAACACATGCTGACATACACTGTATCATGTGACACACACTCTCATTACTAACACATGCTGACATACACTGTATCATGTAACACACTCTCATTACTAACACATGCTGACATACACTGTATCACGTGACACACACACTCATTACTAACACATGGTGACATACTCTGTATCATGTGACACACACACTCATTACTAATACATGCTGACATACTCTGTATCATGTGACACACACACTCATTACTAATACATGCTGACATACGCTGTATCATGTGACACACACACTCTCATTACTAACACATGCTGACATACGCTGTATCATGTGACACACACACTCATTACTAATACATGCTGACATACGCTGTATCATGTGACACACACACTCCTATTACTAACACATGCTGACATACACTGTATCATGTGACACACACACTCTCATTACTAACACATGCTGACATTCTCTGTATCATGTGACACACACACTCATTACTAACACATGCTGACATACGCTGTATCATGTGACACACACTCATTACTAATACATGCTGACATACACTGTATCATGTGACACACACACTCATTACTAACACATGCTGACATACACTGTATCATGTGACACACACACTTACATTACTAATACATGCTGACATACACTGTATCATGTGACACACACTCTTATTACTAACACATGCTGACATACACTGTATCATGTGACACACACACTCTCATTACTAACACATGCTCACATACACTGTATCATGTGACACACACTCTCATTACTAACACATGCTGACATACACTGTATCATGTAACACACTCTCATTACTAACACATGCTGACATACACTGTATCATGTGACACACACACTCATTACTAACACATGGTGACATACTCTGTATCATGTGACACACACACTCATTACTAATACATGCTGACATACTCTGTATCATGTGACACACACACTCATTACTAATACATGCTGACATACGCTGTATCATGTGACACACACACACTCATTACTAACACATGCTGACATACGCTGTATCATGTGACACACACTCATTACTAATACATGCTGACATACGCTGTATCATGTGACACACACACTCCTATTACTAACACATGCTGACATACACTGTATCATGTGACACACACACTCTCATTACTAACACATGCTGACATTCTCTGTATCATGTGACACACACACTCATTACTAACACATGCTGACATACGCTGTATCATGTGACACACACACTCTCATTACTAACACATGCTCACATACACTGTATCATGTGACACACACACTCATTACTAACACATGCTGACATACTCTGTATCATGGGACACACACACTCATTACTAATACATGCTGACATACTCTGTATCATGTGACACACACTCTCATTACTAACACATGCTGACATACTCTGTATCATGTGACACACACACTCATTACTAACACATGCTGACATACACTGTATCATGTGACACACACACTTACATTACTAACACATGCTGACATACACTGTATCATGTAACACACACTCATTACTAACAGATGCTGACATACACTATATCATGTGACACACACACTCTCATTACTAACACATGCTGACATACACTGTATCATGTGACACACACACTCTCCTTACTAACACATGCTGACATTCTCTGTATCATGTGACACACACACTCATTACTAACACATGCTGACATACACTGTATCATGTGACACACACACTATCATTACTAACACATGCTGACATACACTGTATCATGTGACACACACACTCTCATTACTAACACATGCTGACATACACTGTATCATGTGACACACACACTCATTACTAACACATGCTGACATACACTGTATCATGTGACACACACACTCTCATTACTAACACATGCTGACATACACTGTATCACGTGACACACACACTCATTACTAACACATGCTGACATACACTGTATCATGTGACACACACACTCTCATTACTAACACATGCTGACATACACTGTATCATGTGACACACACACTCTTATTACTAACACATGCTGACATACTCTGTATCATGTGACACACACACTCATTACTAACACATGCTGACATACACTGTATCATGTGACACACACACTCTCATTACTAACACATGCTGACATACACTGTATCATGTGACACACACACTCTCATTACTAACACATGCTGACATACACTGTATCATGTGACACACACACTCATTACTAATACATGCTGACATACGCTGTATCATGTGACACACACACTCTCATTACTAACACATGCTGACATACACTGTATCATGTGACACACACACTCTCTTTACTAACACATGCTGACATACACTGTATCATGTGACACACACACTCATTACTAATACATGCTGACATACACTGTATCATGTGACACACACTCTCATTACTAACACATGCTGACATACACTATATCATGTGACACACTCATTACTAACACATGCTGACATACGCTGTATCATGTGACACACACTTACATTACAAACACATGCTGACATACACTGTATCATGTAACACACACTCATTACTAACACATGCTGACATACACTATATCATGTGACACACACACTCATTACTAATACATGCTGACATACAATGTATGATGTGACACACACACTTACATTACAAACACATGCTGACATACACACTCTCATTACTAACACATGCTGACATACACTGTATCATGTGACACACACACTCTCATTACTAGCACATGCTGACATACACTGTATCATGTGACACACACACTCTCATTACTTGCACATGCTGACATACACTGTATCATGTGACACACACTCTCATTACTAAGACATGCTGACATACTCTTTATCATGTGACACACTCTCATTACTAACACATGCTGACATACACTGTATCATGTGACACACTCACTCATTACTAACACATGCTGACATACTCTGTATCATGTGACACACTCTCATTACTAACACATGCTGACATACGCTGTATCATGTGACACACACTTACATTACAAACACATGCTGACATACACTGTATCATGTAACACACACTCATTACTAACACATGCTGACATACACTATATCATGTGACACACACACTCATTACTAATACATGCTGACATACACTGTATGATGTGACACACACACTTACATTACAAACACATGCTGACATACACACTCTCATTACTAACACATGCTGACATACACTGTATCATGTGACACACACACTCTCATTACTTGCACATGCTGACATACACTGTATCATGTGACACACACACTCTCATTACTAAGACATGCTGACATACACTGTATCATGTGACACACACACTCTCATTACTAACACATGCTGACATACACTGTATCATGTGACACACTCACTCATTACTAACACATGCTGACATACACTATATCATGTGACACACACTCTCATTACTAACACATGCTGACATACACTGTATCATGTGACACACACACTCTCATTACTAACACATGCTCACATACACTGTATCTTGTGACACACACACTCATTACTAACACATGCTGACATACACTGTATCATGTGACACACACTCTTATTACTAACACATGCTGACATACACTGTATCATGTGACACACACACTCTCATTACTAACACATGCTCACATACACTGTATCATGTGACACACACTCTCATTACTAACACATGCTGACATACACTGTATCATGTGACACACACACTCATTACTAACACATGCTGACATACACTGTATCATGTGACACACACACTCATTACTAACACATGCTGACATACACTGTATCATGTGACACACACTCTCATTACTAACACATGCTGACATACACTGTATCATGTAACACACTCTCATTACTAACACATGCTGACATACACTGTATCATGTGACACACACACTCATTACTAACACATGGTGACATACTCTGTATCATGTGACACACACACTCATTACTAATACATGCTGACATACTCTGTATCATGTGACACACACACTCATTACTAATACATGCTGACATACGCTGTATCATGTGACACACACACTCTCATTACTAACACATGCTGACATACGCTGTATCATGTGACACACACACTCATTACTAATACATGCTGACATACGCTGTATCATGTGACACACACACTCCTATTACTAACACATGCTGACATACACTGTATCATGTGACACACACACTCTCATTACTAACACATGCTGACATTCTCTGTATCATGTGACACACACACTCATTACTAACACATGCTGACATAAGCTGTATCATGTGACACACACTCATTACTAATACATGCTGACATACACTGTATCATGTGACACACACACTCATTACTAACACATGCTGACATACACTGTATCATGTGACACACACACTTACATTACTAATACATGCTGACATACACTGTATCATGTGACACACACTCTTATTACTAACACATGCTGACATACACTGTATCATGTGACACACACACTCTCATTACTAACACATGCTCACATACACTGTATCATGTGACACACACTCTCATTACTAACACATGCTGACATACACTGTATCATGTAACACACTCTCATTACTAACACATGCTGACATACACTGTATCATGTGACACACACACTCATTACTAACACATGGTGACATACTCTGTATCATGTGACACACACACTCATTACTAATACATGCTGACATACTCTGTATCATGTGACACACACACTCATTACTAATACATGCTGACATACGCTGTATCATGTGACACACACACACTCATTACTAACACATGCTGACATACGCTGTATCATGTGACACACACTCATTACTAATACATGCTGACATACGCTGTATCATGTGACACACACACTCCTATTACTAACACATGCTGACATACACTGTATCATGTGACACACACACTCTCATTACTAACACATGCTGACATTCTCTGTATCATGTGACACACACACTCATTACTAACACATGCTGACATACGCTGTATCATGTGACACACACTCATTACTAATACATGCTGACATACACTGTATCATGTGACACACACTCTCATTACTAACACATGCTGACATACACTGTATCATGTGACACACACACTCATTACTAACACATGCTGACATACTCTGTATCATGGGACACACACACTCATTACTAATACATGCTGACATACTCTGTATCATGTGACACACACTCTCATTACTAACACATGCTGACATACTCTGTATCATGTGACACACACACTCATTACTAACACATGCTGACATACACTGTATCATGTGACACACACACTTACATTACTAACACATGCTGACATACACTGTATCATGTAACACACACTCATTACTAACAGATGCTGACATACACTATATCATGTGACACACACACTCTCATTACTAACACATGCTGACATACACTGTATCATGTGACACACACACTCTCCTTACTAACACATGCTGACATTCTCTGTATCATGTGACACACACACTCATTACTAACACATGCTGACATACACTGTATCATGTGACACACACACTATCATTACTAACACATGCTGACATACACTGTATCATGTGACACACACACTCTCATTACTAACACATGCTGACATACACTGTATCATGTGACACACACACTCATTACTAACACATGCTGACATACACTGTATCATGTGACACACACACTCTCATTACTAACACATGCTGACATACACTGTATCATGTGACACACACACTCATTACTAACACATGCTGACATACACTGTATCATGTGACACACACACTCTCATTACTAACACATGCTGACATACACTGTATCATGTGACACACACACTCTTATTACTAACACATGCTGACATACTCTGTATCATGTGACACACACACTCATTACTAACACATGCTGACATACACTGTATCATGTGACACACACACTCTCATTACTAACACATGCTGACATACACTGTATCATGTGACACACACACTCTCATTACTAACACATGCTGACATACACTGTATCATGTGACACACACACTCATTACTAATACATGCTGACATACGCTGTATCATGTGACACACACACTCTCATTACTAACACATGCTGACATACACTGTATCATGTGACACACACACTCTCTTTACTAACACATGCTGACATACACTGTATCATGTGACACACACACTCATTACTAATACATGCTGACATACACTGTATCATGTGACACACACTCTCATTACTAACACATGCTGACATACACTATATCATGTGACACACTCATTACTAACACATGCTGACATACGCTGTATCATGTGACACACACTTACATTACAAACACATGCTGACATACACTGTATCATGTAACACACACTCATTACTAACACATGCTGACATACACTATATCATGTGACACACACACTCATTACTAATACATGCTGACATACAATGTATGATGTGACACACACACTTACATTACAAACACATGCTGACATACACACTCTCATTACTAACACATGCTGACATACACTGTATCATGTGACACACACACTCTCATTACTAGCACATGCTGACATACACTGTATCATGTGACACACACACTCTCATTACTTGCACATGCTGACATACACTGTATCATGTGACACACACTCTCATTACTAAGACATGCTGACATACTCTTTATCATGTGACACACTCTCATTACTAACACATGCTGACATACACTGTATCATGTGACACACTCACTCATTACTAACACATGCTGACATACTCTGTATCATGTGACACACTCTCATTACTAACACATGCTGACATACGCTGTATCATGTGACACACACTTACATTACAAACACATGCTGACATACACTGTATCATGTAACACACACTCATTACTAACACATGCTGACATACACTATATCATGTGACACACACACTCATTACTAATACATGCTGACATACACTGTATGATGTGACACACACACTTACATTACAAACACATGCTGACATACACACTCTCATTACTAACACATGCTGACATACACTGTATCATGTGACACACACACTCTCATTACTTGCACATGCTGACATACACTGTATCATGTGACACACACACTCTCATTACTAAGACATGCTGACATACACTGTATCATGTGACACACACACTCTCATTACTAACACATGCTGACATACACTGTATCATGTGACACACTCACTCATTACTAACACATGCTGACATACACTATATCATGTGACACACACTCTCATTACTAACACATGCTGACATACACTGTATCATGTGACACACACACTCTCATTACTAACACATGCTCACATACACTGTATCTTGTGACACACACACTCATTACTAACACATGCTGACATACACTGTATCATGTGACACACACTCTTATTACTAACACATGCTGACATACACTGTATCATGTGACACACACTCTCATTACTAACACATGCTCACATACACTGTATCATGTGACACACACTCTCATTACTAACACATGCTGACATACACTGTATCATGTGACACACACACTCATTACTAACACATGCTGACATACACTGTATCATGTGACACACACACTCATTACTAACACATGCTGACATACACTGTATCATGTGACACACACTCTCATTACTAACACATGCTGACATACACTGTATCATGTAACACACTCTCATTACTAACACATGCTGACATACACTGTATCATGTGACACACACACTCATTACTAACACATGGTGACATACTCTGTATCATGTGACACACACACTCATTACTAATACATGCTGACATACTCTGTATCATGTGACACACACACTCATTACTAATACATGCTGACATACGCTGTATCATGTGACACACACACTCTCATTACTAACACATGCTGACATACGCTGTATCATGTGACACACACACTCATTACTAATACATGCTGACATACGCTGTATCATGTGACACACACACTCCTATTACTAACACATGCTGACATACACTGTATCATGTGACACACACACTCTCATTACTAACACATGCTGACATTCTCTGTATCATGTGACACACACACTCATTACTAACACATGCTGACATACGCTGTATCATGTGACACACACTCATTACTAATACATGCTGACATACACTGTATCATGTGACACACACACTCATTACTAACACATGCTGACATACACTGTATCATGTGACACACACACTTACATTACTAATACATGCTGACATACACTGTATCATGTGACACACACTCTTATTACTAACACATGCTGACATACACTGTATCATGTGACACACACACTCTCATTACTAACACATGCTCACATACACTGTATCATGTGACACACACTCTCATTACTAACACATGCTGACATACACTGTATCATGTAACACACTCTCATTACTAACACATGCTGACATACACTGTATCATGTGACACACACACTCATTACTAACACATGGTGACATACTCTGTATCATGTGACACACACACTCATTACTAATACATGCTGACATACTCTGTATCATGTGACACACACACTCATTACTAATACATGCTGACATACGCTGTATCATGTGACACACACACACTCATTACTAACACATGCTGACATACGCTGTATCATGTGACACACACTCATTACTAATACATGCTGACATACGCTGTATCATGTGACACACACACTCCTATTACTAACACATGCTGACATACACTGTATCATGTGACACACACACTCTCATTACTAACACATGCTGACATTCTCTGTATCATGTGACACACACACTCATTACTAACACATGCTGACATACGCTGTATCATGTGACACACACTCATTATTAATACATGCTGACATACACTGTATCATGTGACACACACTCTCATTACTAACACATGCTGACATACACTGTATCATGTGACACACACACTCATTACTAACACATGCTGACATACTCTGTATCATGGGACACACACACTCATTACTAATACATGCTGACATACTCTGTATCATGTGACACACACTCTCATTACTAACACATGCTGACATACTCTGTATCATGTG
The DNA here is from genome assembly GCA_031769625.1 of Taudactylus pleione. Classification (NCBI taxonomy): domain Eukaryota; kingdom Metazoa; phylum Chordata; class Amphibia; order Anura; family Myobatrachidae; genus Taudactylus; species Taudactylus pleione. Next base: position 2,350 of record JAUIMM010003254.1, on the reverse strand, counting down.
ACACACACACTCATTACTAACACATGCTGACATACACTGTATCATGTGACACACACACTTACATTACTAACACATGCTGACATACACTGTATCATGTAACACACACTCATTACTAACAGATGCTGACATACACTATATCATGTGACACACACACTCTCATTACTAACACATGCTGACATACACTGTATCATGTGACACACACACTCTCATTACTAACACATGCTGACATACTCTGTATCATGTGACACACACACTCTCATTACTAACACATGCTGACATACACTGTATCATGTGACACACACACTTACATTACTAACACATGCTGACATACACTGTATCATGTAACACACACTCATTACTAACACATGCTGACATACACTGTATCATGTGACACACACTCTCATTACTAACACATGCTGACATACACTGTATCATGTGACACACACACTCTCATTACTAACACATGCTGACATACACTATATCATGTGACACACTCATTACTAACACATGCTGATATACACTGTATCATGTGACACACACTATCATTACTAACACATGCTGACATACACTATATCATGTGACACATACACTCATTACTAACACATGCTGACATACACTGTATCATGTGACACACACTCTCATTACTAACACATGCTGACATACACTGTATCATGTGACACACACACTCTCATTACTAACACATGCTGACATACACTGTATCATGTGACACTCTCATTACTAACACATGCTGACATACACTGTATCATGTGACACTCTCATTACTAACACATGCTGACATACACTGTATCATGTGACACACACTCTCATTACTAACACATGCTGACATACATTGTATCATGTGACACACACACTCATTACTAACACATGCTGACATACACTGTATCATGTGACACACACACTCATTACTAACACATGCTGACATACTCTGTATCATGGGACACACACACTCATTACTAATACATGCTGACATACACTGTATCATGTAACACACTCTCATTACTAACACATTATTATTATTATTATTATTATTATTATTACCAGTTATTTATATAGCGCACACATATTCCGCAGCGCTTTACAGAGAATATCTTACCATTCACATCTGTCCCTGCCCCAGTGAAGCTTACAATCTATGTTCCCTATCTCATGCGCACACATACACACACTAGGGTTAATTTGTGTTGGGAGCCAATTAACCTACCAGTATATTTTTGGAGTGTGGGAGGAAACCGGAGCACCCGGAGGAAACCCACGCAAGCACAGGGAGAATATACAAACTCCACACAGTTAGGGCCATAGTGGGAATCGAACCCATGACCTTAGTGCTGTGAGGCAGTAACGCTAACCATTACACCATCTGTGCTGCCCATGCTGACATACACTGTATCATGTGACACACACACTCATTACTAACACATGCTGACATACGCTGTATCATGTGACACACACACTCATTACTAATACATGCTGACATACGCTGTATCATGTGACACACACACTCCTATTACTAACACATGCTGACATACACTGTATCATGTGACACACTCTCATTACTAACACATGCTGACATACACTATATCATGTGACACACTCTCATTACTAACACATGCTGATATACACTGTATCATGTGACACACACACTCTCATTACTAACACATGCTGACATACACTGTATCATGTGACACACTCTCATTACTAACACATGCTGACATACACTGTATCATGTGACACACACACTCTCATTACTAACACATGCTGACATACACTGTATCATGTGACACACACACTCATTACTAACACATGCTGACACACACACACTCATTACTAACACATGGTGACATACACTGTATCATGTGACACACACACTCTCATTACTAACACATGGTGACATACACTGTATCATGTGACACACACACTCTTATTACTAACACATGCTGACATACACTGTATCATGTGACACACACACTCTCATTACTAACACATGCTGACATACACTGTATCATGTGACACACACACACTCATTACTAACACATGCTGACATACACTATATCATGTGACACACTCTCATTACTAACACATGCTGACATACACTGTATCATGTGACACACACACTCATTACTAACACATGCTGACACACACACACTCATTACTAACACATGCTGACATACACTGTATCATGTAACACACACACTCTCATTACTAACACATGCTGACATACACTGTATCATGTGACACACACACTCTCATTACTAACACATGCTGACATACACTGTATCATGTGACACACACACTCATTACTAACACATGCTGACACACACACACTCTCATT